>JAXCGZ010000519.1:0-60305 GCA_037179515.1 Halocaridina rubra | reverse complement strand
GCGTGTGTCTAGCTAACTAACAATATGGTATCCTAGCTTTACACTGTTTAAGAAATCGGGCCAAGTACGGGATCCTAGCCAGACACAGAACCGCGTCAGATGCGTTTATGAAATCCATTTGCGTGTGTCTAGCTAACTAACACTATGGTATCCTAGGTTTACACTGTTTAAGAAATTGGGCCTTTGTTATGGGTTATAACAGTCGACGAAAATTAAAAAAGAGAAATGGCAAATTAATTAAACTAAAGGAGTTATTAAAATGGTGATAAATGAGCTCGTTTGTAATCATCTTAAAAAAAAGGTGGTTGAAAAACGATAATAGTTGTGTTTCTTAATGTTATTTTAATATGTTGTATGGTTTGTTTATCTTCATTTGATCCACCCTTAAGGTGTTGTTATTCCAGAATAACATGGAGTTCATCAAAATAATTTAGCAGATTGATAAGTGGAATAACTAATATCAGTTCTTTACACCATTAAACCTTAAGCCTTTAGCAACAAAATTATGTTCTATCTTGGACTTGGATATCTGTTGAGCTCATGGAGAATTGGGACCAGATATTTTATAGGTTATAATTTTTCAGGTGGAGTAAAGTTGAGGTCCGTAATCTTCAGTTGGTCTTTGTTGATAAAGGCCAAGCTCAAATTCCATTATTTTAATATATAATGGATTTGATAAAAATACATAAATTCAAGAATAATTAACTGTTTAAATTTAGATAAACATTGCTATAGTTGAGGTCCGTAATCTTCAGTTGGTCGTTTTTTAAAAAGGTTAAGTTAGGTCAGGTTAGGGTATATTTTTAATCAAATTTAATTAAATTAAATTAAATTAAATATTTTGCGTTTATAAATCCCTAATGGAACTTATATTTAATTTTATGATTGAATATGTACTTGTAAAAAGAAGTCTATATTTTTCATTTGAGGTAAAGGTGAAGTCCGTGATCTTCAGTTGATACCTGTTGATAAAAGTCAAGTCCCAATTCTTCATAAGCTCCGATATCTGGATGTAAGAAAGTAATCACTCAGACCGTATCCCTCTCCCTTCTCATAATAGAAAAAAGTCACACTTTACTATCATCAACCTGACCGATATGTACCTCTGTGATTTATTTACTTCTTGTTATGCTTATATGATTTACTGTAAAAATATAGACATTTCAGAATTATCTCCCCACCGGAAGTCTACAAGAAGTTGAAAATCTCCCGCCTGACTGCTAGAGTTATGAGGTGAACACACATCCCAACCTTATTTATGACTCATTATTGCATTTAAATAAACCCTCTTTCTCTTCTCCAACAGGGCGATGATGCAGAGAACATGTGTGGTGCTACTTTGGAGCCGGATCCTCGGTACCAAGAATGTTGTTCCAATGTCTTTCGACCAGGAAAAGTCCTCCGGGATGTTATCATCGGATTCCTGGTTGTCCTAGCCATTGCCGTCGTTATTGCTGTCCTCTTTGTACTCTGCTACTACCTCATTACCCCTGGTGAGTGCAAAGCATTTTTTTCTTTGCAATCCCTATTTTGTGTCTTACTTCATATCTCAGCGATTATTAATATTTCTTAATAACCACCAGCTCCTTTACAAGTCTCATTAATGGTAGTAAGTAATTAGCATTAGTATTTGCCTCATTCTAATTATCTTTGTCCTCAATGATCCTACAGCTATGTAGATTTTACATACTTAGAAGTCTGTAGATTACTTTGTTAACAGTTACAGCATTTGATACATCATACTTTACAGTAGCATTAATTATACTTTAATTTTGTTATAAGTTATTTGTATTAATATATATATTTTTTACGCTAGTAATTTACTGTGCATTGTATATTCTGATACAAGCATGTCATTACATGTGTCGGGTTTTATGGAACCTATTACTTGTGTACATCTTTAAAGGAATACTTATATACTTAGTCATTCATTTGTGATTTCCTTTCCGATCAGAAACAGAGGAATCCAAAGTTGGAGGTGAAAGTGCTTTTGTTGGTAAACCGATAGAAGGTGAAGAAAACTTGAACGAGGTCGAGTTCACAGACAACACGCGCTATGATGTGCGCCCAGAGGTTGTTTTGCAAGGCATTCGTAAAGAGAAAGAAGAATTGGAATATGAGCGCAGCAGTCACGAAGAACATCACCACATGGGCCCAACGCCTGTGTCAGAACCTGAACCAGAGCCACAACCTGAAAGTGAACCTGAACCAGAACCCGAATCTGAACCTGAGCCTGACACTGAAATGGGGCATCATGATCATACGCACATGGAAGAAGACATGGAACACGACCATATGCACAAGGAAGGAGATATGGAACACGATCATATGCACAAGGAAGGAGGTATGGAACACGATCATATGCACAAGGAAGGAGATATGGAACACGATCATATGCACAAGGAAGGAGATATGGAACACGACCATATGCATATGGAAGGTGACATGGAACATGACCATATGCACACTGGTGAAGGTGCTGAACATATTGCCACTGGCGACAATGTAAGTCATACACATGCTGATGACGATATGAGTCATACACACTCCATGGACGATATGATTAACAAACATACGCATCACGAAATGAGCCACACACACCCTGGAGATGAACTGCATGCAGGAGAAGACCTAAGTCATATTCATGCTAAAGACGACCCTAACCATGATATTTTCCATAAAGACGATGGAATTACCCATGAAGAAGGAATCGCCCATGAAGTTATGCATCATGAGGGTGAACTGAGTCATAAGCTTACACACCAACCAGATGACATGGGTCATGAACATGTAATGGATAAAGGAGAACAGGGTAAGTTCCATCACTACTGTGTTTATTTGTCTAATGATCAGAATGAAAAGAAAGTTAATTAAAACCACTCTGCCATATTTAAGAGTAAATACATAATTACATTTATTTCCCATAACGGGATTATCCATATTTGTGTTTTGAGTATACAAAGCATGATGCTCACCTGGAATTGGGCTTCTTAAATAATATAGAAATTACACTCATATTCTACATAGCATATATTTATAATTGTTCTGAGTACATGAAAAATAATACAACCAGGAACTTAGCTTTTTAAATAGGATAGAATTTAGTAAATATTGCACTCACCTTCTTACTTTAAACTTTTGAGCCTTATTGATATACGTAAAATTTTTGTTGAATGCTTAATGTCCTTTTTTCACTTTTTTTCAGGTTCATCCATCTCCCCATCAGGACCTGAAAGTGCAGACTTTGATTTTGGAAGATCATCAGTTCTGGAATCCAATCCTATTGAGCGCACTGTAGTTTCAGTGTCCAGTGACTCTCGGCCTGCAACCATGGTACATATCCAGTCATCAGAATCTGAACATATAAACACTCCCGCAACAGCTGATACCTTTGGAACAGTGTCTGAAAACGGCAATGTTCCACCTCTCTTCGGTGGTCTTGGTTTCCGACCCAATGAGGCTCTTGAAATTCACACTGAAATTTCAGACACAGCTCAACCAGCAGTAAGTGATGATCCTCCTGCTGAGTTATTCTCTCCAGCAAAAGAAGAAGTTCCAGTTTTACCTCCAGAGGAACCCACAGCCACTGAAGTCGCACCAACAGGTAACATTAGTCAGGGACACAGTTACAGAAACTCCTTTCTATGAGAATATAAAATCTTCATAACTTACTTTAACACTCTTTTGAAATAGGTTTTTTTTATATTGTTGTACGTCTTTTCATGAGGATAAATACAAGATTTTAGAATAAAACTTAATGATTTCCAGGATCCTGTCGACCACGTCAACTTGACATGTGTAGTGATTTGCCCTATACCCTGACGTCTCTTCCTAATTGGGCTAATGATCAGAGTGAACAAGACCTTAATGAAGCCTCTCTGCCATTCTTAAGAGTAAATACATTAATACATCTATTTTCCGCAGCTAGATATATCCATATATGTGTTTTGAGTATACAAAGCATGATACTCACCAGGAATTGGGCTTCTTATATAGGATAGAAATGACTACATATTGCACTCATATTCTACATAGCAAATATTTTTATCTGTTTTGAGTACATGAAGTATAATGCAAGCATGAACTTAGCTTTTTAACTTGGGTAAAATTTAAGTAAATATGACACTCACTTTCAAAAGGTGAATTTATGAATTTTGAGTATGCAAATTAATTGTACAAATTAGGAACTGTGTAGCTTAGAAAATTACTATGATACTTCTCTCATTTTCTGCTTATTGAATATCTATGTCTTTGTGCTTAGTGTACAAGAGACTTTTTTCAAACAGGAGCTGAAATTTTGAAACGAAATAGGAATTAGTAAACCTTATAAATATTTTCAGTGTAGTAAATATCCATATGTGTTTTGTGATCTAACAAAAAATTATAAATATCGGAGATGAAGTTTATTCGTGAATGTTATAACATTTTATTGCAATTTTAGGATGTGATTGTGAGGTCGGGTTGTTCCCCAAGAGCAAGACAGTATACCTGCGGTATTTTGGAGCCTCCTTGCAAGAGTGACGGATCTATCGTACCACCTTGTCGCACTTTCTGTAGATGTAAGACAAAATTCTGCTCATTCGAGATTCTTAAACGTTTAATAGGACAGAAAATAGTTTCGCAAAATACAATTACTCCTGAAGTCGTACCTGCAAATGCATAAATTATATGTCAATTATATCAGTTACCAAACAGTATATTACAAATATTATGATAAAACCAAGCTTTTCCCTAGTTTTAGGGGAGCATGTACTCCACCATTGCATTCTTGCAGTGTCATAGGAGACAACTAAAAGGGATATCCTTGATGGTGGTGATGAAAAAATGCCTCTTCCCTGC
Source organism: Halocaridina rubra (assembly GCA_037179515.1). Classification (NCBI taxonomy): domain Eukaryota; kingdom Metazoa; phylum Arthropoda; class Malacostraca; order Decapoda; family Atyidae; genus Halocaridina; species Halocaridina rubra. The sequence continues at coordinate 55,466 of JAXCGZ010000519.1, read as the reverse complement.
GTGTTCCTGATACTTGTGGAGAAAGACTTAATATATATACCAAGTGTGTCATAAGACCGACTAACAGGGATAAGGGAGTAATGGACTGGCAGTCCTTTTCCCTCAGAGTTTTTACTCCTTGCTTTAAAGCAGGGGTAGGGATTCGCAGGGTATGATTAAGTCTTGCAGACTCCTACTTTTTTCAGTTGTGGTCATCGTGCTGGCCTTTTTAGGATAAGGCATATTATTGAAAAAAAAAAGGATTGATATCGTCCCATCAAAATAAGGAAGAGAAAATGTATTGAAAGTTAGCATTTCAAAAAGAAAGCAGTTTTTCCGATCATGGTCTTTGGTGTAACAGGTATTCTACAACTTTCCATAGAATGTCTCATTTAGCACCTGCAGCGTTATAAAAGAGCAGCTTTATGGTAGTAAATGTGTAACATTTACTTAGTCTCCTGTTAAAGACGTTAGTCCATAACATATGTAGATCACTGACTGCAAGAATATATTTGGATCGGAGCGGAATAATTTTTAACACAGAAACGCTTGAAAGTACTACAATTTTAGTCCTGATTGATATGACCCGCTCCGATATACCTGTATTTAGTATGTTTATTATGTATCTTAAAGTTAAAGTTAAAGTTTACGGTTGTAGCCCTCCTATCAGAAGCATCGCCCCTGCTCTGACGGGCGTCAGCCGGTGCAAGCCCCAACCCCCCAGTGTGGTGTTCAGCCACAGCAGTGACCTTCCCAGTAAACAGCTTAAACTCTCGGTCCTGAACGTGAACCGATCTGTCGACCTCGCGAATGCGAGGCCAGCGCGTTACCACTGTACTAGCCAGAAGGCTAAGTATTTTTATCATTTATGTCTTGTGGCACACTATGTTAAATGAACTATTATCTGAGACACTCATGGTAGACTCCATGTGTAAGGGCTTTATAGAACAGGTCAACTATGTAAGATGAGATGCTTCTGTATTTACCTAATTGTGTATAGCGATGAATGTATATTCAGGAAATTTTGTTAGTAAGTAGGACAAAAATACGTTTAATATTTTAATGTTTTCTCGTACTTACAGCTGTTGCAGTTACTTGTCAAGAATTTATATTCTCTGGCCTAAATCTTAGTAATATCTTTGATTGTGAAAGATTCCCTGATTCCAATGATCCAGAAGTATGCTTTGACATGACACAAGGTAATGTACAAATTGTGGATGATAACGTTGGTATATAATTAGTTCAATGCTTTTTTCGTAGACTGCAGTAGTTTAGAGCTTTGATGTCTCAAGTGTATTCAACTTTTTTTTTTCAGTTTACTTTGCTTTTGAATCTCAGCTTTTATTGTGTTTGTCGCGCTCTACACTCGCTTATTCGTCATATTTTTTTTCCCATCGTAAATATTGTCTGACTTTTTCATGGTGCTAAAACTTACTTATTCCCAGGAGTATTCTTCGGTAATTAGTCTATTTAGTTCTGTATTTTCATATTTATTTGATGGCTCTAAACTATTTTCTATGTGTCTTTTCCCTTACTCATTTGATTTTGAATTCCAAGACAACATCATAAGCCTAATTATTGAAGCAAATATGACGATGGAAAGCAACAACCAAGATATTAGAGTTGTGCACCCTTCTATACAAAGGATACTGGAAATAATGCATAGTTTTATTTTATCGCTCTATGGTACTAGTTTTAAAATTATTTCTTGTTGGGGCTAGCGTTTTGCTTTACCTTGGAACATCAATAAGTTACTCACATAAAATTAATATACTGAAACACAAGTGTATTACAAACCGAGAAGCTTGTTTGACCATAGCTACTCTCACCAGTACCTTAAAGATTATATATGGTACCCGTTCATACCGGAATTTTAGATTTGCCTCCATTTCACTCACTCACAAACTATTATTAGCACCCAAATGAATCGAGTGTAGTAGTAGTGAGTAGAAGAGCCAAGGGCATTGGTGATGGAACACAAATATAATACTGACTGAAGGCATACCACCTTCCACATCACATTTGAACATTTTTCACACTTTCATTAGATTTATTTCCACACTTGCTTGAGTATTACTGTTAGTAGTTTGATTAGTCCACTTTGAACTATGGCATAAAGAATATTCACATACACCGATGTAGTTATTTGTTGTGGTGATCAGGCTACTACACTATTGTAGAACAGATTAAGAATTTTATACTTTTATTCAGTCATTAGGTTTTTGTGTAAATTTTACTTCCTAATTATCGTTCGCAATGCCTGAGTGAAGGTGTATTTTTGTCAAAATATCATACAGTACTGAAAAGTTACTGAGAAAAGAGTACAATCAAGCTACATTTTATGGTAAATACAGTATTTATATATGTAATAATCCTCTTCACATATATGTATTAACTAATTGGGTGTGGGTGGGCTCTGGTGATTGGCAACAGAGCCTTGTGTGGGTTTGGAACATCGTTGTGGAGATGGCCGTTGTGTGGCGAGAAGACTTGTCTGTGATGGCCTCCCAGACTGTTTAGATCATTCAGATGAGACAACATGTCCTAATCGAGATTCAGGTCAGTCACAAGGGCTGCAAGCGTTCCCTTGTAGGTATGGAAAAGGGGACGTCCAATACTGCAAGCTCATTGGATGTCTTAGTAGTGAAGCCAGATTGAACAAAGAATGTCTTAAAAATTGCCATTTGTATACTGATGTAGTATAACTACACTGACATCCAGTGAGAATGTATTAGCACCCTAAATTACCCCAATAAAAGAGCTGTTGCTAGCGCTAAGATTTGCATTATGCCATCAAGAGCTAAATCTCGTTTTTAACGTGAACATTACTGCTAAATTAGCTAGATAATACCAGAATTACAATTCTAGCTGGGAGCATGACTAATGAATCTATGTTTGTTCCTGCTTTCTTGATTTCTTGCTATTATGAAACTGACTTTCACTCACTTCTGCACAATTGTTCAGCTTCATCTCAAACAAACCTCTGTTGTACGATGCACCCATATGCATGCATGATATAACGAAGACTTTTAAACATATACAGTATATTCTGTGCATGAAAATATTGTCTTCTGAACTTACTATTACTATGATTTTCGTTTTATGAGCTCTTCGCCTGATGTCAGGAATAGAGTGAGTCTATCTGCAGGTTTGTGTGATGTGCTTTGACTCCTGTTTTCACTGTTATCTTTGAGCACAAACTTTTATATTTTCATTTGAGTTTGGTTCAGTTTTCACCTCTTTCTTCTGTATGTGATATAACTTAAGGATACCTTTCGTTTTTGTGTCATATTGCTTGTGTATCTTCTTTTATTTATTTTCTTTTTAAGCAGAAAAAAATAGAATGAAAGAATCAGTATATCTTAATTTTTACTATATTTTCATAGCATCATAGATTAGTTTCATTAAATAGACAGCACTGTTTATGCTTATCCGAGGATAAGTCTTTGCTGTAAGCCAAAGACTTTCTATATAACTGATAATGTTATAGAAAAAAAATCCTTTAAATTGGAATGTTCTTGTAACTTTCAAAAACTATATGCTATATGGCCAAAGTAAACTGTGACAAGCATTAATAAAATCCTATGCAGTATTCTTTCCTCTTGTTGGCAGACTTGCACAGTAATTGCACATTTCGGAATGAAAAAATCTCGGATAATCATATTCATTAGTCTCTTGTGTTAAACCAGTTTTATCTATTGCACTAATATTGAAGAAGATTTTTTTCTTATCTTTTGATTTTTGTACTATTCATTAAACGATAGTAAGAGTAGCCATATAGTAAATTATAATATAAGTGTTCCACTGCATCTTGATAATATTTATCACTGAGGCACAAGTAATTATTAAATCAAATAGCAGATTGTAATATTTAGCTTTGATGATTTTCTGTGGAAATATGTGAATTAAATGAAACTATCAAAGCTAAATATCATAAGCAATCTCTCATAGCTGTGTTATGCTTGGCGTGAATTTAGAGTGACACAACTAACCTAACTCACAGCTGATGCCAACGAAGTACCGGTTGAGGTGTCCAGTCCCCTTCCCCTCATCCCTGTCGACCAAGACTCCCCAATCTCAGCTCGGGAACTGACCCCAGAAGAGCCCATAATTCCTGAATATGCTGATTACCCATTAGTTGATGATGGTCAGCTTGATCCAACAGCAGTGGGTGAAGATTATCCCATTGTAACCGAGGACTACGTGATTGCATCTCAGGATTATGAGATTGAGAACAGTGAATTTCCCACTCAAAATTCTAGTGATGGAGCTTCATCAGTAACTGATGAAGAGGTGTTACATCTACCAAACGAAGGTGTGTTTCAACAAGAAGGTGTCTTCGAGACTGAAACACATACTGCACCTTCAGAAGACATAAATGTCACTGAAAGCTCTGTTCCACTCGAGGCTGAAGTTCATAATATAGAAGGAGATCCCATATCTCTAGATGTACCTGTGGTACCATGCAATCACGAAAAGTTCTTGTGCAGGGACGGATCAGGCTGTGTACTTTTCAGTTCTGTGTGTGATGGTTTCCAGCAATGTGCTGATGGTTCTGATGAGTTTAACTGCACACAAGTTGGTGAGTTTTGAAGGTCCTTGTGTGATAACATATATATTTTTTTTTATACCCTGGAAATATCGTTGGTCCAAGCAGTATTTCCTGGTGGCAGTATCTCGACAGCTTCATTTATGACAGTCCCCTGAAAGACTATATGGTTTATTGTACTTGATTTCTTATCTCTCCTCTGTCATGTTTACTTCCAGTGTGCGAATGATGTTATGCTTCTGTTTTATCGAACCGACTTATATCTCCTTTATATATATATATATATATATATATATATATATATATATATATATATATATATATATATATATATATATATATATATATATATATATATATATATATATATATATATATATATATATATATATATATATATATATATATATACACACAGTTTTCTCTCAACTTCCGCCTGTAATTGGTTCCACCACTAGCCATGAAAGTCAAAATTCGTTTTAAGTCAGAACTCCTTTTTAATGGTATCAACACTTTGTATACAGTACAGTATACTCTATGACAACGACAATCCTTCATCTCATATCCGTTTGGGTAATATATGGTTAAAGTTTAAATAATAATAACTATATTAATAGTAATAATAATAAAATTAATAATTACAAAAACTATTCATAATGATAACAATAGCAATAAAAAAAATAAGAAATAGGATAAAAATATATTGGAAGCACGAAGAGTCGTTTGTAAATATTTATCAAATTCACTCACTCTCTCTCTCTCTCTCATTATAATAAGTTAACACATGCCAAAAGGCATGGTCTGAAATGATAATGTTGACAATGTAGATTTTTGGGGAAAGATAAGACAAGCTAACTTGATCCTTCAGACAACATGTTTGAAGTATCATATATGTCATCTTCAAATAAAAAGCGGAGCATATTCTCTAACCTAAAAATTAAATGCTCTTTCGGTTTTCCTAATCGAGAGAAGGCACTATGGATAACTCAGGTGAAACACTAGTGCCAACACTAGTGCCACTTCAATTCTTCTTTTTTTAAGTAGCTTAATTGAAGGAAGTCTAGACTCATGTTTTCCTCATATTTACACCACTTAGGATGCTGACATCATTTACAGTCGATTTAATATTTCCAGTTATTGTTGTAAATAATACACATCTGACCCTTTTGGGCTTTTCATCACTGTACGTAATACTTACCTTTTTTATAATAATAATAATAATAATAATAATAATAATAATAATAATAATAATAGTAATAATAATAATAATTATAATTGTCGCACACAACACAATCCTGCTAAAGAAAATGAACACCGCAAATGTTACAAAGGGAATGCCTGGGTCAACACAGGTCTTACTCAAAACTCGTTCGACAAAGACTGCATCATGTAGCCCACTTGTTTGCTCTCTCCTGCCATTATTGGTCGCCATGATGAATATCGTTGTGCATATGCAAATTCAATCTTTCGTTTCATGCTCGTTCCACATTAGTTTTCAAGATTATCAGATAATTTTTTTTTTATTGTTTTTCTTTTCATCGCGGGAGTTGAGGGACAACTTTATGTGTGTTTGTTTATATATATATATATATATATATATATATATATATATATATATATATATATATATATATATATATATATATATATATATATATATATATATATATATCGTTTTGCTCTTTACGTGAATACATCCATTAAACATATTAACCTCACTCTTTTAATGTAACTGGTCCCTTGTTTAAACAAAAAAATGGCTGAGACAGCTATATTTTTTTTCATTTTCTTGCTTCTTGACTATTCATACAGCAATGGCTTGCTAGCATTCTGCTCATCGTTAAATACTGTATATGATATTCTCTGTTTTTGACTTGTACTTGAGACTGAGCTGATGAACTTCCTATAATTTTCATTATTACTATTTGTTTTGACTCGAAACTATGGTAATAAAAACTTTACCTTTCTAAATCAACTGTCAGAGAGTTTATATTATATTTTGGCACTTTTTTCTTAAGCATTTGTATTACAAAGTGACTTGCATGATGTACTTCTGTTTCATTTATTGCCTATATGATATTATAATCTAAAATTTTTCTTTTTGGCTAAAAGAAAAAAAAATAGCTTATGCCATTAACTGAAGGCCATTTTTGACAAGATATTTAGTATTTCGCTGATTAAAGTTGTGGTGAATTGAATAATATATTAAACTTATCTGTTACAACAAATGTAAATTTTTTCTTGATAAATTACAGTAAAATTAATTTTTAAATGAAATTTATCAGTGTTAACGAATGTAATATTAATCCTGGTAAAATTATGGTAAAGTTTATTTGCTCTTGTAATTTGTTGACAATTGACTGACCAGTACACCATTTTTAACAGAATAACATTATATATTATTTCATTAATATAATTAAAGATTAATTAAGCAAGCTCTCAGCTTATGTAATTGACCTGTTACTAACAATACGTTATTAAGCATATAATACTGTAAATAGGATGCACGAATGGCGACTTCCGATGTGCTACGACTGACCTCTGCATTCCACAGTCGTGGTTATGCGATGGAGCTGATGACTGCCATGACAATAGCGACGAATCCAACTGTGACGAAATCTTCCATCCTCATACCCAATCCCCTCCTCCCCTTGCTCCCACAGGGGTACACCTTGAAGGTTTGGTTCCTTTAGGACAATTCCCTCTCCCAGGAGGTCATCTCCAGAAGGTATATCAAGATAGAGATGTAGACCTATCCTACAATTTTAGTACATATGAAGATGAATATCCCCTTGGAAGTCAGGATGGTGATGACTACACAGAGGAAAATGCTGACTACCAGCCCCTAGATGGCGGAGATGGATTATACAGTGACAGTGAGAATATCAATACTTTTGTATATGCTGACCCTAATGGACAATCTTTTGAAGAAGCAATCTTTCCTGAAAATCCACCATATTCTTTGGGTCCAGGTCAGCAATATCATCAAACATATTCTGAAGAAATGAGATCCTCCAAGGAACTGAAGAACCAGGAAACCTCTTTAGAAGGTAGTGCAAAGGAGGAAGGACATCATCAAGTCAATGATCAATATGCTAATTCTGGCTCTAATGAGTTTTTAGGATCTTTTCCAGAAGAAATTCCAAACTCATACCAACAAGACACTCAAGAAGTTATGCATGAGGAGTCTGATTACGAAGCAACATTTAGTCCGTCTCAGATTTACTCCACTCATGAATCCTCTGAAAAGCAGATACTTGGAGATAACAATTCTTATGACACTAACATACATGGAGATACCTCACCTGCTGAAATAGAGTACCCTATAGAAGGAAATTCTCAAAGTTTTAGTGATTTAAACAATGTTCAGTTTGAGCCTTCTTATCCATTAGCAAATTACTCCTCTGAAAATTATGGAGTTTCCTACAAGCAAGAGCAACAGCAGTATGAATCTCATGAGGGCAGATTACAGGAGTCTCATACAAGTGAATATCACCAAAATGAACAGATTTTTGGAGAAGATCCAGTATCATCTGATTCAGATGCTCAAGAAACAATTAAAGACTCAGAAATATATATAACAAATTCCTTTGAAGATATTGGATTACCAGCTGAAGGTTCAAATGACCCATCTCTAATTGTTCCAGGTGAGACCAATAATGGTATTCCATTTGCAGACGAAAATGAAACCTCAAAAAATTTAGAGGATACTCTAAGCACAACTACAACTACCAAAGAACCAGAGCTTAACTCATTATCGGTAAGTCCTTACAGATTTAGAGGTCCATCAAGGTTCAATAATACAAGACGTCCAATCCTTCGCAGACCTTCCATCAGCAGACCTATCACGCAACAGCCCTCTGCAGTTACTGAAACACCAACAACTGAATCAGATATCTCAACAAATGCTCCAGCTTCTAATTTCAGATCTCGTTTCCAACAGTGGCGTACCTCACGCATTCCAGCAGCTCCAACACATGAGTCATTCAGAACTAATGGCAGTAGAGATAGGTTCCGTAATCGATACAACAGAAGTAGAAATGATAGTTCTGCTGAATCTGGAAGTTTTTCCATTAATCCCTATCGGAGGCAATCATTGAGACCTACAGACATTAGAAGATCTAGAATTACAACACATTTAGATAATTATCATCATGAAGACTTCCTCAAGGAGAGTGCTTTGGTCCCTCAAACAGAACAGGAAGAATCCTTTGATCTTGCACCAATTGTTGCTGAGCCAGTTACCATTCCAGAAGTTCTTGTTCCTCAGAATTTTGACCTTATTTCAGAAGATGAAGAGTTATCAGTGGACAGACTTAACTCACCAGATACTTACGAAGTATCATCAAATGTTGATGACACAGATTACTTACTTGATGGGTCATCACTCACCCATGACGTTGAATATGAAACTGATCCTCGACTTTTAGAATACAGACGAGAAACCTCTGAATACGACTTAGCCAACAGTCGATTTCCAATTTACCTTCCCTATTTCCGCAATCAGTTTGCACTAGGTAACATAAGAGACTAAGCAAGACTTGTCTTGTGTTTTCAACACGGTCTGCCAAGCTCCCGTATGTATTTTTTGTTTCATTGTTGCATTAACAATGTTCTTCTATAAGCAAGTGCATGATAATCTCTTCAAATTCCTTGTTTGTTTCATGAAACACAAGTTCAGAATAGTATTATTTTCAAAATTGCTGCATGCTCATTAGGACTGCACATACAAAATAATTTTTTTCTTTTGCTGATACAGTAATCTCTGCTACTTTATGGCATGAAATCATTAATTGCGTATATTTCAGGCTTCTCGGATGCACCTTCCTCAACCAGCAGTGCTGTTCCAGCATCAGTAGAGTCCCAAACAATCTTCTCTGGTGAACTAGATACAGGAGTAACCACTTCCCCTGAAGAGATTTTCGAAAGCGCTACAACAGAATCTGTGGTAGAAACCACAGACTTTGGAATTCAGTGTCCTGAATTACAATGTCTGGATGGTACATGTTTATCTATCTCACAGCTTAATGATGGTGTAAATGACTGCTCAGATGGCACAGATGAACTAGACTTTGGTAACCTTAGTTAAGCCAACAGTTTGCTTGCTATTATAAATTTGCCTTTGTAATTAGAAACGTTCGTATATTTTGTACGGTGTAGAACTCATTAGGTATTTTAAAGCTCTGCAAAGTGAAAATCAGATAGCAGTGTGAAGTCAGATAATTAAATCATTCCAGTAAGTTTATACATGAGTTGTTTTTGTCTCATACAAAGAATGCTTATCCTACTCACATTTTATGAATATGGTACATAGAGAGAAAAGTTGTGTTTGAGATTTAACAGCCCTTTTAAATTGTGTAAATATGCAAGAAGTACATTGAAGACTAATTAAGATAATCATTCCAGCTGATGTAGCTAATTTCATGAAGCAGTTATATTCATTTATCTGTTATGAAGCTAATCCGTCCATTTCTGTTGTTTGAAGTAATTTACACTTTTCAACAAATATGCCATATGTGGTAAGTTTCAAAGTTTTGAAGTATCATTTTGCTTTTGTATATATATTCAACTCATAACGAGTCTCTTTTTCATTTATTTTTTATTCATCTAAAACTTTTATTGCATTAGACTGTCCATTTGTCGTAGTTTATTCTAATATATATTATTATACTCTAAGCTAAGCCCTTTTATTGCATTCTGTAGCTCTTATTCCGTCCACAACTGCGTAATAGAAGAGGTCATTTGATGATAAAATAAATTTATGATAATTTTCATTATTAAGAGAACTGTGAAGTTTGGCAGACCAGATATAAATTATTTTTGAAGGAAGGAGTTATTTATTATTTTATGCCCAGTTATTTATTATGATACTCACTATACATTATTTAAAAAAATTCCTAATTAGGCAGGCATATTTTTCTCAATAGATAATGCCTATGGTTGCTGTATTAGTCTTGCAGTTTTGACTTGCTAGACTTAATTTTTAGTAATATTTTTCACTTTTTATGGCCATCATTATATTTTTTTTTAATTACAAAAATGTCTCGAGACAAATTTTTTTTTTTCATTATTGTAGTTCTTATAATTGCCTGTAATGCATTATTTGTAAAATCAATTATCAAATTACTTTATTTGCAGAAGAGATATGTAACCAATAAGACCTTAAGTCTTCAAAATATAATTTATGATTTTATGTGTAAATGAGATATTACATAATGCAATGCCTTAACAATGAACTCTTATGTCAAATCTTACTACTACTGCTTTCTTCTTCAACCTAATGTCATATCCCTCTATCCACAACTGAACAAAAATGGGGAGAAGCTGTGCTTCATCATATCCATTACCTCCTAGCCCATCCGCCAGCTGTTTAACGACAAGGGAAATTATTCATAGAGGAAGGGATTAACAGGTCTTTGCTCCTGTATCCCTTTCAGTCGGTTCATATGACACGCAAGGAATAATGGCTGAGTGTTTTCTCTCCCACCACGTGGTATAGATATCTCCCAGAGTTTCTGTTTACATGATGTGCATCTTAGTGCTTGTACTTCATATATTTTGTACATAATAATGTTAGTGAAATTTGGTATATATGTCAGTATTCTGTGCTCATCGTGCTGGTAACATTTTATCAGCAACATTTCTATATCTCAGTGACCAAGAGTTAAATGTATATTAATTTTTAAAATAAAATTGTACTTAAAAAACAGAGCTTTGATTTCCTTATCTCATTTGCGCTCACTCGCTGTTTATGTTATTCTGACCAAGAATAACTTTTTTCATTTTTAAAAGAAAATTTGTAGTGAACTGCAGAGCATTGCTTTACTTAACTCTTATGTTCAACATAACTTCTATATGTCTGTCAACAAGGGTAAGATATTTTAGTTTTTAAAATATATATTGTACTGATGTACGGAACTTTTATTTCCTTTTGTTTTTGTTAGTGCGGCATAATACAAGTTTGACTGTTAATACTAAATGCCTGTGAAGCATCAGATTTAGAGTGGTTGGACACTACATTGAGCAAACACTTGACCCACTCGTATTGAATGGCAAGGATTGATATGACCTTATATGTTTACTGGCCAAGTTCCCGAGAACCTACACTCTTACCCATATTTCTTTTAAATCATAGTTGCGATACTACAGGCTGAAGGACTTTTGCTAAACTTGCAATCAGGCACTGTGCCAGGACAGTTCGATGTTAAGTCTTCTTTCAGTTACGGTTCTTATTTTATGCCCAGCATCACACACGGAATATTCTTGGATAGGTTCACTTAAACTTCTATTATCCCTTCACATATGATAAGTCATTACACTCTTAATCTCTGTTTCTCTTTACTTCTATGTATTCTTCGTTCCCAGACCTGAGTGAGGGCTGTTTTATTTTATTATTTTTGTTTGACCCGTGCGCTGGTGCTCACAATTAGTAGAAACACCGTGGAAGCAAGGCAAATAGTGTTTGTTTAATGCGATGATACGAAGGCCTTTTAGCGTGTACTTGGCGAATGCAGTGCAACTAAATGCCTCTGATACATGGCAAGGTGGAGAGAGGCTGGTCTCCGGTGAGACCATGCATCACATGAGACTTCATGTGAGAGCGACCAGTGATTATTCAATTATTATTTGTTTTTAGCTGTGGCCTTTGTGTCACTGGCGCTGGCTGGGAGAATCGCACCTGGTTCTATACCATGATCAGATGAACTTCATTAGACGTAGTATATATATTATTATATGTATATAGCTGTGGACTATATCATGCGATGGTGGGAGATGCATATATATATATATATATATATATATATATATATATATATATATATATATATATATATATATATATATATATATATATATATATATATATATATATATATATATATATATATATATATGCGTATGTTTGTATGTATGTATGTATGTGTAATTACCTAATTGTTCTTACGGGAAAGAGTCCCATGCTCGTAAATCCCCTTCTCCTGGTCAGTTCCACTTTTGTAGTTAGTGATACTTATCATCCTTGTCCTGAAAACTATGGATTGACTTAGCATTAACTACCTCCTCGCTTAGCGAATTCCAATCATCAACTACTCTTACACTAATAAAGTACTTCCTTACATCCTGCAAAGAAGTTTTCTTACGAAGTTTTCTATAACCTCTAGTTCTAGTGCCAGCTATATCAAAATATCGATCCCTATCCACTCTGTCATAACCATGAAGGAATTTAAACACCGTCACCATATCCCTCCTCATTCTTCTAGCTTCGAGTGATGGTAAGTCTAAATCTCTCAGACTCTCCTCATGAATGAAATTCCGTATTTCTAGAACCAGTTTCGTGGCATGTCTTTGAACTTTTCCCAGCTGAACTAAGTGCTTTTCAAGTGTGGATTCCAAAAGGGGGCTGCATATTCAAGCTTTGGCCTCACATAGGTTGGTTGAATATTTCTGAACATTTCCTTGTTCATGTGCTGAAGGCGACCCTTACATTTGCTAAGAAAGCATATGCTGCCCTTACTATGCCATTTTTATGTATTTCAGGAGACAAATCTGTTGGTATGTTTACTCCTAGATCTCTCTCATTCTCTGTCTCTTGAAGTTATGCTCCTGCTATTGAGTATTCAAGCTAAGGCCTTCTTGCACTTGTACCCATTCTTATTGCCTTACATTTAGAAGTATTAACTTTCATTAACCACTTTTCTAACCACTCATGCAGACTACTTAGATCTTCCTGAAAATCTCTACCATTATATTCGTCTCTTACTCTCTTCAGAATCTTTCCATCATCTGCAAACATATTCATGAATGAATTTACAGACTGGTAGGTCATTTACATAAACAAGGAACAAAAGTAGCCCCAAAACTGAACTCTATGGAAATCCACTACTAACCCATTTCCATTCAGACACTGAGTGTCTTATTCTAACCCTCTGTCCTCTTCCTTCTAAGTAAGTGTTTATCCATTCCAAGACATTTCCACCTATTCTCGCCATTGCTTGGAGCTTCTTAATAAGTCTCCCGTATAGGACCGTATCAAATGCCTTGTGGAAGTCTAGGAATATGCAATCTTCCCAGTCTTTTCTGTAAGACTCGGTTTATGTGTGTGTGATTACCTAATTGTGTTTACGGGAAAGAGCCCAAAGCTCGTATCTTCCCGTCTCCTGATCGGTTTCATTTTATACTTAGTGATACTTATCATACCTGTCCTTAAAACTATGGATTGAGATAGCATTAACTACCTCCTCGTTTAGCGAATTCCAATTATCAACTACTCTTACACTGAAAAAGTATTTCCTTACATCCTGCAAAGAAGTTTTCTTACGAAGCTTCAAACTATGACCTCTAGTTCTAGAGCCAGCCATATCAAAATATCGATCCCTATCCACTCTACCATAACCATGACGGAATTTAAAGACTGTCACCATATCCCCCCTCAATCTTCTAGCTTCGAGTGATGGTAAGTCTAATTCCCTCAGCCCCTCATCATAACTGAGATTGCGTATTTCTGGCACCAGTTTCGTGGCATGTCTCTGAACTTTTTCAAGCTTAGCTATGTTCTTTTTCAAGTGTGGATTCCAAAAGGGGGCTGCATATACGAGTTTTGGCCTCACATAGGTTACATAAATATTTCTGAACATTTCCTTGTCCATGTGCCTGAAGGCTACCCTTATATTTGATAAGAATGTATATGCTGCCCTTACTATGTCATTTATATGTATTTGTGGAGACAAATCTGCCAGTATGTTTACTCCTAGATCTCTCTCATTTTCTGTCTCTTGAAGTTGTACTCCAGCCACCGAGTAGTCAAGCTTGGGCCTTCTTGCACTTGTACCCATTCTCATTACCTTACATTTTGAAGTATTGAATTTCATTAGCCACTTTTCTGACCACTCATGCAGATTATTTAGATCCTCCTGAAGTTCTCTACCATTCTTCTCGTTTTTTACTTTCTTCACAATCTTTGCATCATCTGCAAACATAGTCATGAATGAATTTACAGACTCTGGTAGGTCATTTACATATACAAGGAACAAAAGTGGCCCTAAAACTGAACCCTGTGGAACTCCACTACTAACTCTTCTAAATTCAGACACTGAGTGTCTTACTCTAACCCTCTGTTCCCTTCCTTCTAAGTGAGTTTTTATCCATTCCAAAACATTTCCACCTATTCTAGCCATTGCTTGCGGCTTCCTAATAAGTCTCCCATGTGGTACAGTGTCAAACGCTTTCTGGAAGTCTAGGAATATGCAATCTGCCCAGCCCTCTCTTTCCTGTAAGATTCGGCTTACCTCATCATAAAATTCTAATAAGTTTGTTACTGTTGATCTACCTTCTCTGAAGCCATGTTGCCTCACTGACAAAAAGTTGAAGGATTCCAAGTGAAGAGCGATATGTTTCCTTAGTAGTTTCTCCATAACTTTGCAAACTATGCTGGTCAAGGAAACTGGTCTATAGTTCAGAGCCGTATCCCTCCTTCCCTTTTTGAAGATAGGTATCACATTTGCTTGTTTCCAGCATCTTGGAATCTCCCCTGACTCCAGTGGCTCTTTAAATATGATACTTAGTGCCACTGATATTGAGTTTGCGCATTTTTAAGCACATGAGGGGATATGACATCAGGACCTGTAGCTGTATGAACATCTAAATCCATCAGCGCTTTGCATACCTCTGTGGCTGTAAGGTTGATGTTCTCTAATACCGTGTGTGTGTGTGTGTGTGTGTGTGTGTGTGTGTGTGTGTGTGTGTAATTACCTAATTGTAATTACCTAATTGTGTTTACGGGAAAGAGCCCAAAGCTCGTATCTTCCCGTCTCCTGATCGGTTCCATTTTAGACATAGTGATACTTATCATACCTGTCCTTAAAACTATGGATTGAGATAGCATTAACTACCTCCTCGCTTAGCCAATTCCAATTATCAACTACTCTTACACTGAAAAAGTATTTCCTTACATCCTGCAAAGAAGTTTTCTTACGAAGCTTCAAACTATGACCTCTAGTTCTAGAGCCAGCCATATCAAAATATCGATCCCTATCCACTCTATCATAACCATGAAGGAATTTAAAGACTGTCACCATATCCCCCCTCACTCTTCTAGCTTCGAGTGATGGTAAGTCTAATTCCCTCAGCCTCTCATCATAACTGAGATTGCGTATTTCTGGCACCAGTTTCGTGGCATGTCTTTGAACTTTTTCAAGCTTAGCTATGTGCTTTTTCAAGTGCGGATTCCAAAAGGGGGCTGCATATTCGAATTTTGGCCTCACATAGGTTACATAAATATTTCTGAACATTTCCTTGTCCATGTGCCTGAAGGCTACCCTTACATTTGATAAGAATGCATATGCTGCCGTTACTATGCCATTTATATGTATTTCTGGAGACAAATCTGCCAGTATGTTTACTCCTAGATCTCTCCCATTTTCTGTCTCTTGAAGTTGTACTCCAGCCACCGAGTAGTCAAGCTTGGGCCTTCTTGCACTTGTACCCATTCTCATTACCTTACATTTTGAAGTATTGAATTTCATTAGCCACTTTTCCGACCACTCATGCAGATTATTTAGATCCTCCTGAAGTTCTCTTCCATTGTTCTCGTTTTTTACTTTCTTCACAATCTTTGCATCATCTGCAAACATATTCATGAATGAATTTACACACTCTGGTAGGTCATTTACATATACAAGGAACAAAAGTGGCCCTAAAACTGAACCCTGTGGAACTCCACTACTAACTCCTCTCCATTCAGACACTGAGTGTCTTACTCTAACCCTCTGTTCCCTTCCTTCTAAGTAAGTTTTTATCCATTCCAAAACATTTCCACCTATTCTAGCCATTGATTGCAGCTTCCTAATAAGTCTCCCATTTGGAACAGTGTCAAACGCTTTCTGGAAGTCTAGGAATATGCAATCTGCCCAGCCCTCTCTTTCCTGTAAGATTTGGCTTACCTCATCATAAAATTCTAATAAGTTTGTTACTGTTGATCTACCTTCTCTGAAGCCATGTTGCCTCACTGACAAAAAGTTGAAGGATTCCAAGTGAAGAGCGATATGTTTCCTTAGTAGTTTCTCCATAACTTTGCAAACTATGCTGGTGAAGGAAACTGGTCTATAGTTCAGAGCCGTATCCCTCCTTCCCTTTTTGAAGATAGGTATCACATTTGCTTGTTTCCAGCATCTTTGAATCTCCCCCGACTCCAGTGACTCCTTAAATATGATACTTAGTGCCACTGATATTGTGTTTGCGCATTTTTAAGCACATGAGGGGATATGTCATCAGTACCTGTAGCTTTATGAACATTTAAATCCATCAGCGCTTTGCATACCTCTGTGTCTGTAAGGCTGATGTTCTCTAATACCGGCCCTTGAGCTTCTATCACTGCAATCTGAGGGGGTGGGGTATTTTCTACTGTAAATACTGACTGAAACTCCTTGTTCAATTCTTTGCAGATCTCTTCATCCCTCTCAGTGATGCTTCCATCCGCTCTCTTTAGCCTTAAAACCTGTTCTTTTACCTTCAGTTTTCCTCTGATAAAGCTGTGGAAAAGCTTGGGATTTTCTTTAGCCTTCCTGATGATGTCCCTCTCATAGTCTCTCTCTGCCTCTCTCCTTTTACTTAGGTAGTCATTTCTTGCTCTTTTGTAGGTTTGCCAGGCATTTATGTTTTTTCTCCTCCTATACCTTTTCCAGCATTTGTCTCTCCACTCCTTAGCTCTTTTACACCCATTATTGAACCATTTCTCTCTGGCATGAATTACACCTACTTTGGTGACAGGTATGCAGCAATCTACTATCTTCCCATATTTCTCACAAAAGATGTCATACATTTCTTGAACAGATTTGTTGTAAAATAAGGTTCTCCAGTCAATAACTGCAAAAAGCTCATTCATTTTGATGTAATCTCCTTGTGTGTGTGTGTGTGTGTGTGTGTGTGTGTGTGTGTGTGCGTGTGAGTTTGTGGAAAATATAAAATATTGTTTCATTTAAGAATAAATGATAATAAATTGAAAATAGAGTAGTTTCTAATTGCAGCTGTTACATTACATAATTATATTTTCAGGTTATAAAATTCTGACACGTCGTGTGAAAAATGTAATGTATGCCATATGTTAATGGGCTTAAAATAGGTTTTATCAATAAAGGCTGAATTTCCATAAATTTTAATTTTTTTTAGACTTATCACTGATTTTATCAGTGTAATGAATGATAAGCCTGTGTTACATATTTGAATATGCATGTTTGAAATATTTATATCAGGAAAGTGTCTGTGTTAGAAGGGACTACTAGCGCCTAATGATGATGTTTACTCTAGCAATTGTATTTTCTCTGGTGAGTAAATGTTATACAGAGCTTAGGTTACTTTGGGACCCAAAAGCAATTCTAGTGTTTTAATTATCATATCAACTTTGTGATCGTGTAAAGCTACGTTGCTAGTTAAAATATCTTGGATTTATTGAGAGTTTGTTATTTTCGTATCAAAAATACACCATGTGTGAGTAAGATAGGACAGGAGGTCACCAGTGGATCTTGCTTCGTGGAAGTCGTACTAGTGATCGGAGATAATCGACTTAGAAAAGTGAGATTTAAGCAAAGTTTTGAATACTTTAGCGATAGCAGACGTTACGACAATAGGAAGGTACTTGGAAAGAATGAAGTGTTCACCCTTCATAGGAACAGGTTGAACTAGAGCAGCCTTACAAGATGAAGGGTAGATACTGGTTGAGAGAATGAGGCGAAAAAGATGGCAAAGCACGGGAACCAGTTTAAGGAACTTTGCTGAGATATCATTGGGTCTGGATGCACTGTTCGTTTTTAGAAAGTGAAGAGCCTTATGGACTATACGTGAAGAATGAATAAGGGAGGGCATAGAGTTAGAGAGGGGCAAAGCACGAACAACAGGTGCACTGGAATCATTTATGGAAGAGTTGACAGAAAAATTAGAGCCAAAGAGAGTGGCTTTGTCATTGGAGGAGCAAGTTATAGAACCATCAGAACGAGTGAAAAGGGGAAAGCTTGATTTACAGAAGTTTTTGGAGAGGTTTTTGGCTAAGGAAAAAATACATTTATTAGTGAGAGAAGTTAAGGTCATCAACATTCCCTTTTAAAAAGAAAGCTTAGACCTTCGAATCTGAGCTGTGCAGCGATTCCTAGCTGTAATAAAAGCAGAGCGATTTAAATCAAAAGGAGAGGTCCTTTAAGCCATCAGTTATGTGTCTTTTCTGTTTAGTTATGATTTCGATATAATATTAGCAAACAGCTACCACACATTCTTATATATAATGGGCTTAGTAATTAATTTCAAGAATTTAATGTCACATACTAAAAGTTAGTGCAGACCAGTGCAGCTTCATTAATGAGCAGGTGTCTTTGCCTTTTAAGTATGCTTTATATGTAGTGTAATGTCAACAAATAGTTATTCTTTTTCTCTTGAACTGAACGAACTTAGCTGTCTGTGATATTTTGATCCCAAGTGGGGTGTCTTTAATAGTGGATTAAGTATATTTACTGTATAAGTATGTCTTTGATATAATACTGATGCAAACTATTTTTTCTATTCTTTAGGCTTTAGCTGTTAATGGTGTGGGTTTTAATATCACTTTATACAGTGGCTTAGACCAAACTGGAGCGTCTTTATTATTGCTGGAGCCAAATCATGATCTTGGTACTATTGGCTTTGAGGACGTGACCAAGTCCATCTGTGGCTACGGAGCGTAAGTAACTGATGTGGTGTAACAAGTTCAGTACTGACATTCAGCAAAAGTGAATGATTTTAGTATGAGAACTAATGAATCGACATTTTTGCTTTCACTGAAGATGTTGCTCGTAAAGCTGTTTTACAATGACGTAAGTATATACTTAGTGAGGCTACTAAAAGGGCAGAGGTTACTATATAAGGAGCACCACTACCTTTTCCTTATATGCAAGGTTTTTTTTTTTTTTAAAGAATTGCTGTTCAGTACACCTTGGGGAATCAACTCAGGCTCTCCTGTTTGTGAATCAGGTGCTATGTCCACTCAGCCGCCTACCTAACTGAATATGTAATACCACAAATGGTTACTGGTATGGTGACTGTAGTCAGCTTTAAGAACAACAGTAGTGTCACTAGCTGTCAGTATTTTGTAACTGAACTTTTTGTTTTAGAAACTGGTGTTTGCATAAACAAAAGGAAATGATTATCCCTGTTGCCGGGAGTAAAATCCCAGTATAGTATACTGTGCTTGTCATCTGCATGCAGTATACGGAGCACCTAGAACGCATATCCTTGTTGATGGAAGTGAAAAAATTTCACTCTCATTTTCCCTGCACTTATTGTAAAATATAACCAAAAAGGATATATCGGATGATGGGAAATGGCGACTTCCCGACCCATATTCAGTACATGTTGTATGGAATGACTAAAGACGATGTGAAATAAGGGGTTGGCAATAGCTCCGTCATTGAATTCTTTCACATGTCAGAATTATATATATATATATATATATATATATATATATATATATATATATATATATATATATATATATATATATATATATATATATATATATATATATATATATATATATATATATATATATATATATATATATACTGTATATATAAAACATCCACTTTATCTGCATACACAGATGGTTGCTGTATGAAGATCCAAATTATAGCGATGGACAGTTTACCCACCTCTTAGTGACTCCTTTTTATGCCTGTGAAAATTTGCCTGACACACGACAAGATAAGGTGAGATGATCAGTAATGTCACTTAAATTGACGTAACATCTGTATATGACACCAAGCCTAGTACTTTCATGCGCAGAACTTCAGGTCAGATATATGCGGAACCATTTTCATGCCTGAGCTTAGTGCAGATAATTTCAAAAACTGCCAACCTTATTCAAGTTTACTCTAAGAGTCTTCAGCACTGGCAGAGGTTTGTCATGTGATTACCTAATTGTGTTTACGGGAAAGAGCCCAAAGCTCATATCTTCCCGTCTCCTGATCGGTTCCATTAAGTACTTAGTCATACTTATCATACCTGTCCTTAAAACTATGGATTGAGATAGCATTAACCACCTCCTCGCTTAGCCAATTCCAATTATCAACTACTCTTACACTGAAAAAGTATTTCCTTACATCCTGCAAGCAAGTTTTCTTGCGAGGCTTCAAACTATGACCTCTAGTCCTAGTGCCTGCCATATCAAAATATCGATCCCTATCTACTCTATCATAACCATGAAGGTATTTAAAGACTGTTACCATATCCCCCCTCAATCTTATAGCTCCGAGTGATGGTACGTCTAATTCCCTCAGCCTCTCATCATAACTGAGATTGCGTATTTCTGGCACCAGTTTCGTAGCATGTCTTTGAACTTTTTCAAGCTTAGCTATGTGCTTTCTCAAGTGCGGATTCCAAAAGGGGGCTGCATATTCGAGTTTTGGCCTCACATAGGTTACATAAATATTCCTGAGCATTTCCTTGTCCATGTGCCTGAAGGCTACCCTTACATTTGATAAGAATGCATATGCTGCCCTTACTATGCCATTTATATGTATTTCGGGAGGCAAATCTGCCAGTATGTTTACTCCTAGATCTCTCTCATTTTCTGTCTCTTGAAGTTGTACTCCAGCCACCGAGTAGTCAAGCTTGGGCCTTCTTGCACTTGTACCCATTCTCATTACCTTACATTTTGAAGTATTGAATTTCATTAGCCACTTTTCTGACCACTCATGCAGACTATTTAGATCTTCCTGAAGTTCTCTTCCATTGTTCTCGTTTCCTACTTTCTTCACCATCTTTGCATCATCTGCAGACATATTCATGAATGAATTTAGAGACTCTGTTAGGTCATTTACATATACAATGAACAAAAGTGGCCCTAAAACTGAACCCTGTGGAACTCCACTACTAACTCTTCTCCATTCAGACACTGTGTGTCTTACTCTAACCCTCTGTTCCCTTACTTCTTAGTAAGTTTTTATCCATTCCAAGACATTTCCACCTATTCTAGCAATTGCTTGCAGCTTCCTAATAAGTCTCCCATGTGGAACAGTGTCAAACGCTTTCTGGAAGTCTAGGAATATGCAATCTGCCCAGCCCTCTCTTTCCTGTAAGATTCGGCTTACCTCATCATAAAATTTTAATCTAATTTGTTACTGTTGATCTACCTTCTCTGACGCCATGTTGCCTCACTGACAAAAAGTTAAAGGATTCCAAGTTAAGAGAGCTATGTTTCCTTAGTAGTTTCTCCATAACTTTGCAAATTATGCTGGTCAAGGAAACTGGTCTATAGTTCAGAGCCGTATCCCTCCTTCCCTTTTTGAAGATAGGTATCACGTTTGCTTGTTTCCAGCATCTTGGAATCTCCCCTGACTCCAGTGACTTTTTAAATATGATACTTAGTGCCACTGATATTGAGTTTGCGCATTTCTTAAGTACATGAGGGGATATATCATCAGGACCTGTAGCTTTATGAACATCTAACTCCATCAGTGCTTTGCATAGCTCTGTGGCTGTAAGGCTGATGTTCTCTAATACCGGCCCTTGAGCTTCTATCTCTGCAATCTGAGGGGGTGGGGTATTTTCTACTGTAAATACTGACTGAAACTCCTTGTTCAATTCTTTGCAGATCTCTTCATCCTTCTCAGTGATGCTTCCATCCGCTCTCCTTAGCCTTAAAACCTGTTCTTTTACCTTCAGTTTTCCTCTGATAAAGCTGTGGAAAAGCTTGGGATTTTCTTTAGCCTTCCTGATGATGTCCCTCTCATAGTCTCTCTCTGCCTCTCTTCTTTTACTTAGGTAGTCATTTCTTGCTCTTTTGTAGGTTTGCCAGGCATTTATGTTTTTCCTCCTCCTATACCTTTTCCAGCATTTGTCTGTCCACTCCTCAGCTCTTTTACACTCATTATCGAACCATTTCTCTCTGGCATGAATTACACCTACTTTGGTGACAGGTATGCAGCAATCTACTATCTTCCCATATTTCTCACAAAAGATGTCATACATTTCTTGTACAGATTTGTTGTAAAATAAGGTTCTTCAGTCAATAACTGCAAAAAGCTCATTCATTTTGATGTAATCTCCTTTCGGATAGTTTCTCCTCATGTCCTCAGTGCCTCTGCTCTCAGGAAGAATATCTTCAAGGATATACTCCATCAACAACACACAGTGGTCACTCTTTCCAATTGGTGGTTCATAGTCAATTTTTTCAATATCCAACACATTATCTATGAATACTAGATCAAGTGGTGATGGCTCATTCCCACCCCTGGCCCTCGTTGGTTCCATTACATGTTGGTGTAGGAAACTCCCTTGTACGCAATCTAGGAATCTTGCCCCGAATGAGTCCTCACCACTGTGTGGGTCAAGATTTATCCAATCTATCTCTTATGCCTGAGATTCCCACTGTCTTCTCTTTATCAAGTGCCTGTTTAATCAGTGGATTTGCCCTTTCCATCACAATGTCTTTCGTTTTTTTTTATTACTGTCTCTTTATAGTCAACTGTTTGTATGTTTTCCAGTGCCACCACCTTTACAGCCTCTTTTACTGCCACATTCTCCTTTAGTGCATCAGCAAAGGAAGTTTTCATGGCATCATGTTCCATATTCAGCTCCTGGAACTCTTTTCTAAACTGTTCAATGTTTTCCTTAATCTGGACATTCCAAGTTGCAATCTCGTCTCTCTCAGAAGAGGTTGTCATTCAGCTGTTTGTTTTTATCTTCTTGTTTAGAAATTCTGGTTTCTAGTTCACTCTTTTCCCCTTCCAGCTTCTTTATTCGTTTTTCTAGTTCCTTTCTCTCCTGCCCTTATGCTTTATTTGCTTCCTCCAATAATCTTATTTCCTCTCTGAGTGTTTCATTCTCTTTCATTTCTCTATCCATATTCCGAATTTTATCATCAAGGCATATAACCATTGCCTCTAAATCCTTGATTTTCTGTTTTAGTCTCCTAGTAGCTACCCCTCCTCCCGACCCATGGGTGGGAGAGGTTTGGGATGGAGATGGCCTCATTTTTATGTTTTCCCTTTCACAGAATATAGAAAGAAGAAGAGAAAGAGAAAAAAAGAGAGAAAAACATTTATTTAAGCTTCACACAGAATTTTTATATCTTCATATAAGTGCTATTTAGTGACTCAATTTATCTCTTTTCCGGTAACACACATCTTAACTTAAAAATTTTACTATGGTAATTTGAGGATAAAAAGAAAAAGAAAAAAATGCAACAAAAACAAAAGTCAACTTGAAGGAAAATTCGAATTTGTGTCTGAGGAGACACCCACCTGTTTCTGCTATATATTCTTCCTAACTGATAAACTCACTTGCTAACCAAGATATGTTATCACAGGATCAGACTTTACATTTAACTCAATATATATACAATATAAAAAAATAGTAAAAGAGAAAGCTAAAAGAAAAGAAAAAATTTGAAGAAAATAAGACAGCTGTGCTACTTGGCAACTTGACTCGGTACTGTTGACAGGTGTATTTTTGGTATTTATTTAATTATTCAATTATTTCGTGTATCAAACTAACTATCAAATTAATATAAATGGGAAGGATACTGATTTTAACAATATATGGAGCCACAGGATCAGGTAAACGGCTTAAGAGCTCTCCCCAATTTACACAAAAAATTAGGTAATGTGATGTGATGGCTTCACCTCTGGCAACTCTTCTAAATTTCCTTCAAGGCAGAACAGGACAGCTTCTTCTCTTTCCCTTCACGAAAATGTTCTCAATTTTTTCCTATAATATTTTGGACAGTCTCATCATACCACAAATATAAGTTTTTTACTCACAATACACTGCAGGATTTCTTATTCAGGGAAATTATGTACAAGTTTTGCACTAAAGTCTTAGTCACTCAAAAACACAAGGAAAAGTTTAAGAGATACTGAATACTTGTGTACTATTGTGTGTGTGTGTGTGTGTGTTTACATGGCAATAGTAGCGTTGTAGTCAGGCTCTGGATAAAGTAACAAATGAGTCACTTGCATATAATTAATTTCCTTTTGTAAACTCTTATTCTTTTACATCTATTTACATACTATCTTCTTGAATAATTGGGAACTCTAATAATCATGATAAGATGGTGACATATTCTTTAAAAAAATATATATATACATATATATATATATATATATATATATATATATATATATATATATATATATATATATATATATATATATATATATATATATATATATTAATAATATTGTATGAGCAGCAATCTTAACTGCAAACAAAAGCTTTTATATCAAGGTTTATCCTCAAATAGTCAGTATATCACATGTACCGTAACGGCTGTGGGGACACACCAGAAATATATATTGCAGTAAAGTTCTTAGTAATATTCTTGCAAGCATGAAAGTTACAAATGATTTAAAATGCTTTTCCAAGTAAATGGATATTACCAGGGATCTAGAACAATTTCTCAAGTCTTCTTATCTTTAATGAAGCAAGCTTAATTTAATGTACTTTATCTTAATTAAATAAAAACCATTTTTCTTGTCGAACTCTTTTTTGCACAGTATATGATATAATAATTTGTTAATATTTTTCCTCCTATTAGGTAAGCTCCGTACGATTTATTGGTACAGGTAACTTTTATAATGAAGTTCTGACACTTTACGAGCACCCAGAGGGTGCAGGTGGGGAATACTTGGTTGTGAGGGATGAGGATAACCTCTTTAATTTCAATGATGTTACATCAACTGTTGCTGTGACTGGTAATTCTTCTTGGACCTTATACCAGTAAGTCTGACACCAGATCAGGTTACTTGATTCAGTACTGTTTATTTTCTCACCAGAATCAGTATATCACAGGCCTTTACCAGGTTAAGATGCCTTATGAGAATTCATGTTGAGATACTGAAAGGAAGGGAGATAATGGCTAAAAGTTTTAAATCATGGCCAATTCCGCAACCTGAAGGAAATGCTTCTGCAGAGCATGATCACTGAACTCTGAAATTTTTACTTACTAGATTGAGTATTACCCTCCCGTATACCTGTATATGCCCAAAGATCTTTATGGTACTCTTAGGTACTGAAAGAGTCAAATTTGTTGCTTATCTTAATCATACAAATATTTTATATTTACTCATAAATATTGCCATATCTTGCTAGAATCAGCAGTGCCCAGAGCCAATGAAAACTACTAGTTTATTTACAACTCTATTAAGCAAATCACACCTTACACGTACTGTCTTCTTACATTTTCAGTGATCAGTACTACGAAGGCAGTTCTGTATGTGTTGTACCCTCGAACATAGAGAATTCAGATGTGTTTTTCGGGTACTTCAGCATAGATGATTTGGGCTTTCAGAATGACCAGGTGTCATCTGTTCGTAAAGGATGCTTTTCAGCAGATATCAAGTATTTTGAATTCTAATATTAATGAAACACAGTAAGAAAAAAGTATGAAACACACATGTTATTTTGTCAAACGTCATCTTTTTGGGGTAAGATTTGCTCAAATTGTGTATTTTTTACCTGTTCCAATGCACTGAATTGAATTTTAACTAAGGAAAACATGCTTAAATGTAATATTGTTAGTTTTATTTTGAAATAAACATACGCGATCATATAAAGGTGTTAGTATTGGAACACATGATATGCAGACCTTTCGTGACTAATATGGTATATTATACATCCTTTTCATGGGGTATACACATGCATAGTCCACCATTATAGTTTTCGGGTATACCATACCAAAGGACCCACATTCGATCCTTCCCTAACCAAGAATTCTAAAACAAAACTTTCAGATCATTATGTCAGGCATGTGAAAGGAACGGCATTATTGTCTGTCATCTCTTCCCTTCTGCTGACATGACAAATGCATGAGTGCACCGTTGGAAACAATACACTACTGATGGAACAAGTTGAACTAAAAGCTCAGGCACAGGAATGGGCATTCTTATGTCTATCTTGAAACTCTGCATTTGAACAAAAATAAATGTGCAATATTGGCTGGCCTCTATTATATAACTCTCGTCGCTTTCCACCTCTCAGTCTCGTGTTTTCTGCTACTAACTGCAGTTTGTATGCACTCAATTTATTCATCCTGGGACATGACATCAAAATTAGAAGTTGTAATTGAAAAGAGATGCAGGTTGCCCTGAAAACTCATATCCTATTTTGTTGGCTCCTTTGACCTTACATCTCTGTATCTCATTGGATAAATGCCTGGTTTACACCCTAATGGTACTAATATCAAGCCCTCTGGTGCATCATCGAACTGCTTGGGAATATCAGTGAGATGGAACACGGTTTATTGCTAACCTCTAACAAATTAGCAAGCTTACCTAGCATACAGTTGGAGAAGCATGTTCAATGAGCAGTATCTTCATGGATTGAAATTTGAATAAGGTCTGTTTTGTCCTTCCTGCAGCTCTACACCTACCTCCTTTCAGTGCTGTGGTGAATATAGTGCTAGGTTCCCAGTCCACTTCCCATAGGTTGGTAATATAACTTTTTTTCATGTAATTAATTGCAATAATGAGTCATATTATCGCGCTCAAATTAAGTAGTTTCGTTTTTACATTTAATAGTAGGACAAGTATACATATACTTGTTAGCAACTTTGAGCTAGCAGTGCTTGTTGATGAAATAAATATATCTGCTCTTTGATATAGGTATACTTAAAAGTAACTTCCTTGAAGGAAACCGTATTTTATTATACTATTCGCAAAACCCTGCCAAACTGAAAAGGTACGTACAGGGTACATCATTAGTGTCTAATCTCTCTCTCTCTCTCTCTCTCTCTCTCTCTCTCTCTCTCTCTCTCTCTCTCTCTCTCTCTCTCTCTCTCTCTCTCTCTCTCTCTCTCTCTCTCTCTCTCTCTCTCTCTCTCTCTCTCTCTCTCTCTCTCTCGCACACACACACACACACATAGCTAAGCTTGAAAAAGTTCAAAGACATGCCACGAAACTGGTGCCAGAAATGCGCAATCTCAGTTATGATGAGAGGGTGAGGGAATTAGACTTACCATCACTCGAAGCTGGAAGAGTGAGGGGGGATATGGTGACAGTCTTTAAATTCCTTCATGGTTATGATAAAGTGGATAGGGATCGATATTTTGATATGGCTGGCTCTAGAACTAGAGGTCATAGTTTGAAGCTTCGTAAGAAAACTTGTTTGCAGGATGTAAGAAAATACTTTTTCAGTGTAAGAGTAGTTGATAATTGGAATTCGCTAAGCGAGGAGGTAGTTAATGCTATCTCAATCCATAGTTTTAAGGACAGGTATGATAAGTATCACTAAGTATAAAATGGAACCGATCAGGAGACGGGAAGATACGAGCTTTGGGCTCTTTCCCGTAAACACAATTAGGTAATCACAATTAGGTAATCACACACAGGATGTAAGGATGTAACGAAATAAAATTTCAGTGTAAGAGTAGTTGATAATTGGAATTCGTTAAGCGAGGAGGTAGTTAATGCTATCTCAATCCATAGTTTTAAGGACAGGTATGATAAGTATCACTAAGTATAAAATGAAACCGATCAGGAGACGGGAAGATATGATCTTTGGGTTCTTTCCCGTAAACACAATTAAGTAAGTACACTACTCGGTGGCTGGAGTACAACTTCAAGAGACAAAAAATGAGAGAGATCTAGGAGTAAACATACTGGCAGATTTGTCTCCAGAAATACATATAAATGGCATAGTAAGGGCAGCATATGCATTCTTATCAAATGTAAGGGTAGCCTTCAGGCACATGGACAAGGAAATGTTCAGAAATATTTATGTAACCTATGTGAGGTCAAAACTCGAATATGCAGCCCCCTTTTGGAATCCGCACTTGAAAAAGCACATAGCTAAGCTTGAAAAAGTTCAAAGACATGCCACGAAACTGGTGCCAGAAATACGCAATCTCAGTTATGATGAGAGGCTGAGGGAATTAGACTTATCATCACTCGAAGCTAGAAGATTGAGGGGGGATATGGTGACAGTCTTTAAATTCCTTCATGGTTATGATAGAGTAGATTGGGATCGATATTTTGATATGGCAGGCTCTAGAACTAGAGGTCACAGTTTGAAGCTTCGTAAGAAAACTACTTTGCAGGATGTAAGGAAATACTTTCTCAGTGTAAGAGTAGTTGATAATTGGAATTCGCTAAGCGAGGAGGTAGTTAATGCTATCTCAATCCATAGTTTTAAGGACAGGTATGATAAGTATCACTAAGTCTAAAATGGAACCGATCAGGAGACGGGAAGATACGAGCTTTGGGTTCTTTCCCGTAAACACAATTAGGTAATTACAATTAGGTAATTACACACACACACACACACACACACACACACACACACACACACACAGGGTACATCATTAGTGTCTAATCTCTCTCTCTCTCTCTCTCTCTCTCTCTCTCTCTCTCTCTCTCTCTCTCTCTCTCTCTCTCTCTCTCTCTCTCTCTCTCTCTCTCTCTCGCTACCTCAATCCATAGTTTTAAGGACAGGTATGATAAGTATCACTAAGTCTAAAAATGGAACCGATCAGGAGACGGGAAGATACGAGCTTTGGGCTCTTTCCCGTAAACACAATTAGGTAATCACAATTAGGTAATCACATATATATATATATATATATATATATATATATATATATATATATATATATATATATATATATATATATATATATATATATATATATATATATATATATGAAACTAATTTATAAGAGCCATCTTCAACAAAAACGAATGTTGGCAATAGTTTTTAATAATATAAGCAAATGAAGAAAAAAATGCTTCCGTTTGAGTGTTATAGATATAAAACGCATATAATTAAAAACTCTGTTTATCCAGTCCCTCGGCAAGGTGAATGAATGAAAGGAAAGGAAAAGTGTTCGTATCAGGTTGAGCCAAAAGGTGTAAAAAAAAAAAAATAAAACTTGTAAAAACAACTTTCAGTTGGTTGTGAGCAGTGGTTCGTGGAGGATGTGTCCTACCTGACTTCCATAAACACGTGTTTGGTGTTGTTTTAATTTTATATATGTTTCTGTTACTGTAATTTATATATTGTGAGGTAGAACCAAGTTTAACCAATGAGAGACAAAATATTTGTAACTAGAATATTAAATGGGTTTATAATTTGTGAATATACTTTAAGTTTGTAGAATTTAATAGAATATATATTGAAATAATAAAATACGAAAAATCATTGTTTACTGCATACTGCCGAGTATGGTAAATATTATTATTATTATTAGTAGTAGTAGTAGTAGTAGTAGTAGTAGTAGTAGTAGTATGAATCGTTGCTACACAAACTCTTTCTTGAGACTAGGAGAATAATGGATCAAGTATTTAAAATATTAAATAGCCCAGTAAATGATTAGGCTAAGGTAGGTATGCCTAACCTGCCCTGACCTAGCCTAATCTTACTAACCTAACCTAAATATTACAGGCAATTTAATTTACTAATTTTCTTTAATCTATACCTGATCCGATATAATGTAGTCACCGTGGCTCAAGCGGTAGCGTCCTCGACTTTGAGGCGTCAGATCGAGGGTTCGCGCCCCGTCACGGTCTGAGATTAGCAAGGGCATGCACTCAGGGTAACGATAACATCTGCCAAAACAAGTCCTTCACAAGAAGGCAACCGTCCTAGCCCTTCGTAGAAAAGGGAGTCTGTGACGTAAAACCGGAACAACCTGAGCCGATATAAAGCCCTTGACAGTAACTTTGCAACTTAACTGTTGATTGATAATAACTTACATGACAACTGAATACTTTATTTCTAAGATTGCTATTCTTAGCTAAATAACCTTTCAAAGGACTTATGAACCTTGACAGAATATTAGCCAAGGTTGGCGTAAGCTTAAAATGCGTTGTTACGTTGTGTTGACCTCTCGTCTGGTACAGTATCAGTTCAAGGATCATAATCACATGCTCCTGAAGGTCCGCTCACCCTCAAGGGAGAACATCAAAGAAAAAAATATATATAACAAAGGTAGCCCAAGGATTCCATTTGGAATTGTATAAAGTCAGTATTAACTTTTGTGTCTCATATAATTTGGCTTCATCAAAAACAGTGATATCCGTATCCGTGAAATGTTCATTAGTAATAACAACCTTCTATGTTGATGTGTGTGTTTACCTTAGCTTAAAGTTATAATAACCTTGTTATCTCATCGAATGTTGTGCCTAAAAAAATAGGAAGGATAAACTAGTGTTTAGAAGTAATGATACCCTTGATACGGATGACCTAAGATTATATACCCTAGCTAAAGGTTATAATAACCTTGGGATCTCATCTAATGTGGTGCCTAGAAAAATTAGGAAGGATAAACTATTGTTTAGAAGTAATGATACCCTAGACACGGACGAGCTAAGATTATATACCCTACTAAAGGTTATAATACCCTTGGGATCTCATCTAATATAGTTCCTAGAAAAACTAAGGGTAAATTAAGTGTTTAGAAGTAATGATAACTTTGCTATGGGTGACCTAAGATTATATGCTTTAGCTAAAGGTTATAATAATCTCAGGGTCTCATCCAATATAGTATCTTGAAGAATTATGAAAAGAAAATTGAGTGTTTAAGAGTAATAATAACCTTGCAGGGGTTCATGTCAGTGTTTATACCTTAGCAAAAGTTTTATCATAAACTTGAGACATCATCCAGTGTGGTAACTTTGGGAATCGTGAAGGATAAGCATAAGTGCTTAGAAGTATTAATAACCTTGCTGAGGTTAATACAAGTATAATAAACTTGTTAAATTTTATAAAAGTTTCTGTTCCTTAGCTAAGGTTTATTATAACCTTGGGATATTGTTTGATTGTTAATGGGGGAAATATATCAGACGCTTCATAACAATCCCAAAGGAAACAAAAAGGTGTTTGTATTGTTAAATGTATAGACAGACAAACAGCCTTGACATGAAACTTCATTTTTCTTTCTTTCTTTCTTTATTATATCTTCATTTATATTGTTGATAAAATATTTATTTAATTTTTTGTCTATTAATACCAACTTGATATTTTTTTTTTTATAGTTGTTTATTTACTTGTGTTTAATTATTTGTATTCATATATATGGGGATTGCGAAACCACAATGATAAGTTACTAAGTACCTTGATAAATGCTACTACTACTGCTACTATTACTAATACCACCACTACTGCTGCTGCTAATACTACTACAAGTGATAATAATAATAATAATAATAATAATAATAATAATAATAATAATAATAATAAAAATTATTATTATTATTATTATTATTATTATTATTAATTACGTTTCTGTAATAAAAGTGTTAATTTTGAACTCCTCTTAAAAGATGTCCTTGGAGTTCCTCATACACACGTACATGTTAAATTTGGCTAATTTTAATTCAACAGTTAGAAAGTACTGTTTGCTCTTGACCTGCATTGGTCAAGGGATTTGTGATTCTCTCTCTCTCTCTCTCTCTCTCTTTCTCTCTCTCTCTCTCTCTCTCTCTCCATGTGAAAATACTGTTCTAATATTGATAACGCAATCCTAAATGTGTATTAACTTAGCCTGTTGACTTTATAGGGGTCACCAGTAACCCCTGTCGCCCCCAAGAAATTCTGACGGAGATATGTACTACGACCCACCTTGTGGAATCAAACGCAAAACCTTACTGAGTGTAAGCAAGGCTGTGCTCCACTAAACTATTTAGGGTGATAGTGAAAGGTCTGACCTTGGCAATGTACCACACCGGTTTGCCCGCTCCCTCCTTGCCCTTAGGATATTTGGTCAACATACTTTACATAAGAACATAAGAATAGAGGACACTGTAACATGCCTACTGGCACACACGAGGCAGCTCCATTTTTTAATTGTATTTTCAGCATGTCTAACCTATTCTATTCTACTCTACTTATTTATTCTGTTTTTCTTTTTATGATTTTTCTAATAAGCACTAACCTATTCATACCCATCCTACCTCTGTCATATGTCTATCTAATCTACATTTGAAGGTGTCTAAGGTATTGGCATTTACTATCCTACTAGGAAGCTTGTTCCATGCATCAGCTACTCTATTACCAAACCAAGTTTTACCAATTTCCCTTCTGAACCTAAATTTATCAAGCTTAAATCCATTATTACGAGTTCTGGTTTGATCATGAATTTTTAAAACTTTATTAATATCTCCCTTGTTAATCCCTTTAAACCATTTATACACTTCAATCATATCCCCCCTAACTCTTCGCCTCTCTAGAGAATGTAGATTAAGTTTTTTTAATCTGTCCTCATATGGTAGATTTCTGATATTGTGTATCATCTTGGTCATTCTTCGTTGCACTCTCTCCAAGGATTCAATTTCCATTCTATAATAGGGTGACCAGAATTGCACAGCATAATCTAAATGGGGCCTAACTAATGCAAGATAGAGCTGCAAAATAACTTTTTCCGTCCTATTGCTGACGCTTCTTGAGATAAATCCTAAAATTCTGTTTGCTTTATTTCTGACTGCTGTGCATTGCTCTCTTGGCTTAAGACTACTACTCACAAGAACTCCCAAATCCCTTTCACACTGGGAACTCATGATTTCATGGTTATTTAGCTTATAACTAGTATTGTCTTTTATAGTACCCATTTTAACTACTTTACATTTTTCAACATTAAATTCCATTTGCCATTTGTCCGACCATTCAGATAATCTATTTAGATCTTCCTGTAAAGCATGAATGTCTTCTTTTCCATTTATAATTCTACCTATTTTAGTGTCGTCTGCGAATTTACTTAGGTTACTACTGATATCCGAATCCAGATCATTTAGATATACGATGAATAATAGAGGACCCAGTACCGAGCCTTGTGGTACCCCGCTTGTAACCGAGCCCCACTCTGATTTCTCTCCATTTATGCAAACCCTCTGTTTTCTGTCTTTTAACCATTGTTTGATCCATCTGAGCACAGCTCCTCCTATACCATGAGCTTCCAGCTTTTTAACTAATCTTTTGTGAGGAACTCTATCAAAAGCTTTGCTAAAATCTAGATATATTGTATCATATTCTTTGCCACTATCTACTGCCTCGTAAACTTCTGAATAAAAAGACAGTAAGTTTATAAGGCACGAAAAACCCTTAAGAAACCCGTGTTGTGAAAGTTTTATCAGTCTGTGTAATTCTAGATGTGCCCTTATTTTATTTGCAATTATGGATTCTAGAATCTTACCCACTGTTGACGTTAAACTTACCGGCCTATAATTATTCTTTTTAACACGTTCTCCTTTTTTAAATATTGGTACCACATCTGCCAATTTCCACTCCATGGGTACCGATCCTAATTTTATTGAATTATTAAATAATGCAGTTAGAGGACAACTAAGCTCTTCCTTGCATTCCTTTAATATTCTAGCATATATTCCATCAGGTCCCGGAGATTTATGAGCCTTTAATTTATCTATTTCTTTTATTACCTCCTCTCTCGTAATATTTATTGAACTAAGTATATTATCGGGACTGTCTCTGTAAATGGATTCTACTTTCGGAATATTTTCCAAGTTTTCATTTGTAAATACAGATAAGAAATAATCATTTAAACATGTACACATCACTTTATCGTCATCTGTGATATGGCCATTGGCTACTTCAACTGGTCCGACTTTTTCCTTAAACTTTGTTTGATAATGTTGATAAAACCCTTTAGGATTTTCTTTAGCTTCTCCTGCTATTCGAACTTCGTATTTTCTTTTCGACTCTCTAACTATCTTTTTAACTTCCCTGTTTAACTGTTTATATTGCTGCCTCACCTGCTCTTCACCTCTTTTTAGTTTCCTGTATATTCCTCTTTTAATACCTATAAGATTCTTTATTCTATTGTTCATCCATTTAGGGTCATTTTTTCTTGATCTGCAATGTTTCATGGGAATATAGTCTCTCTGACTATTCTTAAGAGTCATGACAAAATTGTTATATTCCTCATCCAAATTTATATTAACTGACGGGCTGCTGTTCTTTCCTGTGAGAGAATTTAATGTATTGATCTTATCTTGTGATAATCCTTGGCATGTGGTACCCAAATTTCGGGGTAATCCGCTACCTGCGACCTGACCTGCTGGATTAACTACCCACATCTGTACCCCAGAAATCCCTTCCCATACCTCATATGATAATATATATATATATATATATATATATATATATATATATATATATATATATATATATATATATATATATATATATATATATATATATATATATATATATATATTCACAATGTAATGCTCCAGTAGGTATGGTGGCAAGACTCTGCAGCTTGCAATGCAAGTTCAAGTCCCCTGATGTCACTTATGTTTTTTGTGGATGGTAATAATAATAATAATAATAATAATATATATATATATATATATATATATATATATATATATATATATATATATATATATATATATATATATATATATATATATATATATATATATTGCCAGCCCCCAGCCATATCAAAATATCGATCCCTATCCACTCTGCCATAACCATGAAGGAATTTAAAAACTTTCACCATATCCCTCCTCAATCTTCTAGCTTCGAGAGATGGTAAGTCTAATTCCCTTCAGCCTCTCATCATAACAGATTCCGTGTTTCGGGCACCAGTTTCGTGGCACGTTTTTGAACTTTTTCCAGCTGAGCCTCGTGCTTTTTCAAGTGCGAATTCCAAATGGGGGCTGCATATTCAAGCTTTGGCCTAGAATAGGTTACATAAATATGTTTAAGCATTTCCTTGTCCATGTACCTGAAGGTCATATGCTAAGAAAGCATATGCTGCCCTTTCTGTGCCATTTATTTGCATTTCTGGAGACAAATCGGTTAGTATGTTTACTCCTAGATCTCTCTCATTCTCTGTCTCTTGAAGTTCTACTCCTGCCATGAATAACCAAGCTTGGGCCTTCTTGCACTTGAACTTATTCTCATTACCTAACATTTTGAAGCATTGAATTTCATTAGACACTTTTCGGTGTGTGTGTGTGTGCACAGTGTGTGTCTGCAAAGGGAAGAGTAAAACGAAGAGATTATATTTTGTAGACTTATTAAAGACTTGTTAAAGACTTAATTTATTAATCTTTCTTTCTATGAGATTAAAGCCAACCTTATGTTGGCACGGGCCCTTGCCCAAAGGACGGCCCGTAGGTGGTTATTATTAATCAAAAAGGTTAATTCACATTTATTTGCTGGGGACTGCATAGTAGCGTGTAAGGGATCCTGGGGAGTTATTATAGAGATAACATCAGGACGCAGCCTAGAAGGTGTTTATGGATTTATGAAGATATGATCAAGATAATTCATGACTGAGCCCGAAATGGTGATGGTACAGGAAACTTCCCCCTTGGGAATAAAAAGACAACAACCATGCTCATACTAGCCATATACAACATAAAGTATAGATTATACAATGAGAAATACACACTATAATTACAAAATTTGTGGGAAATCCAGGTGGGTTATAGATGACGAGGTTTGAGGTGAAAATGTAGTGGCTGGGTATGAAGTTGCCTATGCTGGCTCGCAATTTGGCTGGTGAGTTGAGTTAGAGTTATGTGGACGAAAGCCTTAAGATGGTGTGTAGCATTGAATTACATCAATGTTGACTAAACGTTGTTGATGATGTTCAGAAGGAGGTGGTAGTGTGTGAGGAAGTCTGCTGCTACAACCACATCGCTTGCATCCATAGAGGGTGAGAATGAGGAATGTTTACATCAGCAAGGTATTGTGCACCGAAGATGTCGTCCTTGATGCTGAATCCCGTGTTATTGTAGTTGGCGGCTGAGGGAGAAAAGATGGAGTCTTCTAGAACCACCATGAGACTGTCTTTGCATCTAGAGGGGATTGGCCTTGGAGACGAGGGTGTCCAAAAAGGTGGCTCCAATTGGTATGGGAGGCACAGAAGTCATCCTAATGGGCAGGCAGACATTCCCGAGACATTTATTGGGTTGAGTTTGACATGCGGCCATCTACACATCTAGTAGGTGGTCAGCATTGGAGATAATGGCATCTATCTCCATATATATATATATATATATATATATATATATATATATATATATATATATATATATATATATATATATATATATATATATATATATATATATATATATATATATTATTATTATTATTGGATCAGCTGAAGAATCTCCCCCCAGACCCACCCAGGGGGGAGATTCTTCAGTTGATCTGAGGTAGGGGGGTTTCTTCAGTACTGTCTGTCTGTTTAGGTTTGGTTTGGTTAGGTTGGGTTAGGTCTTTGTTTCGTAATTGAAATTCATCCATCCATGGATTGGATTCGGTTTTACGTCACGAACTCCCTTTTCTACTGAGGGCTAGGACGGTTGCCTTCTTACGAAGGACTTGTTTTGGCAGATGTAATCGTTACCCTGAGTGTATGCCCTTACTAACCTCAGTCCGTGACGGGGCGCGAACCCTCGACCTGACGCCTCAGAGTCGCAGACAGTACCATTTTGCCACGGAGACTACCAAATTCATCCATCCATCCATCCATCCATATATTCCAAGGTAGATAAACCGACAGACCTAACCCAACCTAACTTAACACATCCCTTCAGCCCTTCCCATCTGACATGTCACAACACTCCCCATCTCTAGTGTCTCTCTGAAATTGTTACGCCGGGCACTGGGGGGGGGAGATTCTTCAGTTGGGTAGTCTGGGAGGGGATTCTTCAGTTGGGTACTCTGGAGGGGATTCTTCAGTTGATCCATATTATTATTATTATTATTATTATTATTATTATTATTATTATTATTATTATTATTATTATTATTATTATTAGTATTATTATGATTATCTAAATAATATGTACATTTCTGTAACAATGAAAAATATTTATTGTATTATTATCAGTTTAAGTGGGAAAAAAAGGACTTAAGAAAAAGAAAAGTTTAAATTAAGTTGAAAAAGAGGACCAAAATCTGACCAATTATCAGGTTAACGGGAAAGTGGACTAAAATTCTGGTCATTTTTCAAGTGCAAATAAAGAGTAGCAAAACATTCAAATGTGTCGTATTTACAAATGCCTTGAAAATACATGGACGTAAAATTCCAAGTAAAGAATAATAAGGAGAATGAAATGAGCAGAACAAATGAGGATTCAAATTTTGGCATATTTGTTGGTTAAGCAGAAGAAGAGTCCTGAATCAAGAAGAAAAAAGGACTCTACAGTAGGTTTATTACGGGTATCTTTTCAAAAAGAGATAACTTGCTATTGGACTCTTTTCGGGTGAACGCGAAAAAAAGGACTCAAGCTTGACCTATATGCTGGTGAAAGGGTTAAAGATTATTCATGGAAGATGAGAATTAGTGGGAATAGAAGAACTCGACAATAATTATAAGTGTAAAAAGAGAAATCATATGTGACCTATTTGCAGGTGGAATTGTAAGGAAATGAACTCATATTAATAAAAAGACTATACACATTAATTATTATTATTGTTATTAATATAATTATTAAATATGGGGATGCAAGCCTTATCTATGGACATGAACCATCCAGACAATACCATATCCTTCAGTAAGAAAAAAGGATGCTACATCAGCCGTTGTGCTGCCGTTGTCTATTCCATTTTATTTATTAGTTCTGTTGTAGCCACGGGACTACTCGTCTACTATTATCTACCTCAAATTAGCGGTGTGGTAAATGATGTTAGAGAATTTTTTCACAAAGAGGTAGGTAATTCGTGTATTTTTTTGTGCAATACTATGTTATGTTTTTCTTTTATGAATTAATAAGCAAATTTATGACTAGTGATATTACCTTTTGAATATTTTTAAGAAGCTTACAATTTCCATTAAAAAAATTTGTCACATTTTAAGGTCATGTTTTCTTCTTTAAAAAATAATATTGCATCAAATCTTTTTTGAATTTAATTAGCTCCAAATACTCAAAAATAAGATTCAAGTCTTTTTTTAGGAAATAAGCTCAAAGTGACATGTATAGAAATTATAGAATCAGTCTTAGGATCTGTTTTTTTTTTTATTATAATCAAAATGTAGCAATAAAAAAATATTTTTGTTCTACTTTAACAATCTCAAAATGCAATTTTGAAATATAATATCAAGTGTTGCATTGTCTCCTTTTTTCCATTAAGATACTCACCATGTTCCGTTTAAATTGGCTTGGTAGTATATATGTAAGCCACATTATTTCTATATAATACCAAAATGTAAGAGCATATTTTTCTCCATAAACTCAGATTGTCCATATAAAAGCAGGCTTTTGTATACTGTATATATAATTGAAACTTTTTTACTTCTTTTACTCAATATCAAGCTTGGAATAGATATACTGTATAATATTTACATTCTTTGTTATAAAATATTACAGCATTTTTGTTTCATTTCAGTCAAACCAGGAGAAACATGCATACAATATACCAATTCAAATTTCTACAACAACAATGAGGATGGAACTTCCAACTGAAGACTCAGAGAAAAGAACCATAAACCAATCTCCTACAACTACATTTCCCCCATCATCGCCTTCTACAGTAGAGAAGAAATGGTCTATGCGGCTTCCAAGGACAGTTAAACCCTTACATTATATTGTCAAGCTTCAACCGTTTGTGAATGGGAATTTTAGTATCAAAGGATACGTTGAAATTGAAATTGAAGCTTTGGAAGCCACTTCAAATATCACGCTTCATATTGCTGATATTATCACACATAATGAGACCATTACAGTAAGTTGCCTTCATGTATATATCTTTAATAAATTCAAGTGAAAAGTATTGTAATTGGCATTAAAAATATTCTACACTTCTCATATGAATTCTCCCAAAACTCGCCTTTTCTTATATTGTAATTTTTTTGTTAAGAGAGAAATTGATGATATACTTCATCTTGTATTGTACATTTTTTTATTAAAAGATAAAATTATAATATAGTACATCCTGATATGTTAAAGTAGTCTCAAAAAATATTTATAAAAGGAATTTTATTTTCAATAACAAGTATTTAAGGCTTTACACTATACAAGAGTACTTATTTAATACGGATATGTAAAAAAAAATATCTTTATGAAAGTATTTTTATCCAGAATTATGTAATTATATGAATAGAGTAAATTAATCATCACAATTCTATTATCCTTTAAAACTCACTATTGCCACATTTGTTCCTTGTTTCATGTATGCTATCTGTCCTTAAATGACTTGCCACCATATTTGCTCTTCAATAACTCCTTTTCATCTTTTTACCTAAAGAGCGATGGCAAAGGGCACCTCCTAATATTACAAGGGGGAATAGCACTCAAAACCAGTTTGTTGTGTAAAGATTCCTTCATCTCCCGGAGGAAATAATGTCTTACTTTTTTAGAGTTACATTGTCATCTTGCTCTTTGCTGCCAAAGTGATACCCTGTATTCAACAGTTGACAGTACAAACTCTCAGTCATCTTTATAATAATGTAAGGCCTTTAAATACTTTAGTGGACATAGTACCTGGCTCCCATACGGGTAATCTCCCATTTCGTCTCCCTAAGCCACTTTATGCAACTTCTTTTCAATTAAAGCCAATAGATAGTAGAAGGAGAAAAAGTGGCATCATCTGCAAATATATTGAAGAATAAATATACAGACTCTGATAGGTCATTTACTTATACATGAAACAAAAGTTGTCAAGGAAACAGGCCTTTAGTTTAGAGCTTTATGTATGTTTGTAACTTCAGAAGAGCACTGAGAGTTACCTAGATTTTGTCTAATTTTATGCCATGTTGCTCTGTTAGCTAGGTGTGTACAATTGAACAGAAAATGGAGGCAGCAGATTTTGATTATACCTTGCCTGTCCTCACCCCATTTATCAGCTGTTTAGTGACGAGGTATTAGCAGCTTGTAACTCACTATACCATTTAGTCATAAAACATTCAGAAAAATATGTATATAGCAAACAAGAAGAAACTGAGTATATATAGAAGTAGAACCTGGCTATAAAAGAAGGTGAGAGAGAGGGATATTTTATTGATCTTTTGAATGGTTCTTAATTTTCAGACTTATTTGAAGAAAACTCTCTGAGTAATCAAATGCAATTTTACGCCTTTCATTAAGCTGTTCGTCTTTATTACTGCTAAATTCATTATCTTTTAACAACAGTAGTATTTCTGTTCCTATGAAGTGTGTTTCAGACATAAAATTAAATACAGACGTAGTTAAGTACACTCCAATATTTTTAAATTTGCTCATGATAAAAGCAGAATGATGTGATATTGTCAATAAAGGTGTTTAGGTTTGCTCATTAATAAAAAGATAATAATTGAGACATTTATGTAACCAAGATGTTGTAATGTAGACTTTGTACTTCTTCGCTTTACTCATTAATAATATGAAAAATAGTGATAATTGTAGAATGAATTTATAGTAATGTAGACACCAGAGTCATTAGACTTGCCAATATCCATGATCACCACAAAATACTTGCATTTAGCTTTGTAAAATAGTTTCAAAAGTAGGTCTTTACTAAGTAAAATCTATATTTCAGCTCACTCGGCTTAACCAGGGAAGGGAGGTGGCCATTCTCCCAGTTGAAAAGCATGAATTTGATTCTCTAAGGGAGTTTTACATTGCGCACCTAAAAAAGCCTTTAGACAGAGGATCACATTACAAGTTGAAGATGGGCTTTAGGGGATACTTAAATGACAACATGAAAGGTTTCTACAGGTCCACATATACTGATGATGATGGCAACCAAAAGTAAGTTATAGCCACTAAATCATTTATTTACTGGGAGTGTTCTCTATGTATCTCAACTCGGAATAAATGCAGACGTATGGTGTTAGGAAGGGTAACTAGCCATAGAATTTTGAGCTAAGGCCAAATACTAGCCTCCAAGAGGCTAATGAGAACCAACAACCTTATTATATATGTGATGACTAACTGATGAAAATGAGGATAAGTGTATTTACAATACTGAATCATAAAAAATTAGATCCTAACATAATTATGAAGCCTTAAACCACCCTATTAACTCTGACATGGATATTACATTATTTTTATTCTTTTCTTATGAATTCCAAATTAATTTGTAATTATGCTAAATTTATATTGTGCAGTATATATAATGATGACTGTTCAGTTTTTTATTTAGTTTATAGTGTACGTGTAAGGAATACCCCCTGTAGGAGGGTGCTAGAATACATCCTCCATGTTCCCCTGCATGTCGTAAGAGTCAACTAAATGTAGCAGAGCGAGAGAACTAGGAATCCCTCCTCTGTATTTTCTCTTCCCAAAGAAGTAGAGCATTCTGCCTTGGCTCAGCCACTCCCCTTATATGATAAAAAGTGGCTCATGTATAGAGATAATAATGAAAATTATAATGTTCTTGCTCTTTAATGAATATTTAAGAAATACTTAACCATGCTGTATTACGACAAATCATGTGTTTTTATTTCCAGATTTTTGGCTGCAACGCAATTCCAAGCAAGCGATGCTCGTCGGGCTTTCCCTTGCTTTGACGAGCCTGGGATCAAAGCCACTTTTGAGATTTTTCTGGCAAGAGAAGAAAATATGAACTCTGTCTCTAACATGCCAGTGGTTGAAACCATACCTGTGTAAGTAAAGCAAAAATTGAGCAACATTCTTAAACTAAATGATAAATATATAATTTTTCCAACTTTACGCCATCTCTCACTGAAGCCAGTAGGGTGCTTATAAATTAGCAAAATAGGGAGACATCAGGGCCTCATCATGCACTGCCCTTCCATATCCTTCTTATCAGCTGTTGTATGGCAAGAAAAGATCTTCCCTTATAATCGAAAGCTACGATTTGCAAGAAATACACCAGCTGAATTCTTTCTCCACCTCCGTTTGGGATAAAATATAAAATTAATAGAATATAAAATGAGCTAACATGTAAACCACACAAAAAGGAGTATGAAGTTATAGACAGTGTCTCTCTCTATTATAGTTTGAAAGTATGAAAAATATCAAATAAATGAATTACAAATTATAAAATTTTAATGTGTAAGACATTGAAAAAACAGTCTCTCACAGATATAGCCATATGCCTGTGATATCACTTTTGAATGAATAATTAATTAAGTATAAAAGGAGCTAATATGTAAATTACAAAGAGTATAAGACATTAAAAAAAAATAGTAACTTTATTTTATATAACTATGGATGGATGGATGGATTCGGTTTTACGTCACGAACTCCCTTTTCTACTAAGGGCTAGGACGGTTGCCTTCTTACGAAGGACTTGTTTTGGCAGATGTAATCGTTACCCTGAGTGTATGTTTATTGTATATAACTATGTAATATGCTAAGTAAATGTCAGCAATCATTAGCAGACTCTTAATTCATCTATATTGTTGCAGCAGCTCATAATGTGTGGCGTATATAACTTTTTTCATATTTGTTAGAATAGCAAGTAACAAAATTCAGACTGAATTTATCAGACATGAAGTTGCCATTTTAATGCTTATTATTTTCTCAGAAAGAATGTTCTACAATAAAATACTTTCCGTAATATGTAGTAGCATTATGCCACTGTCAAGATTATCCCACCTGGTGAGGGAGAGGAACTGTGCTCTCGTAGTCCCAGTGTGTTTTAGGAGCCGACTCATAGCAATGTCTACTTAATGGAGGAAAACCTTTGCCTTTATATTTCCTGTATTGTTGAAAGTGACTATTTATTTTCATGCCAGAATTCAACTGACCCAGTAGGCAAGTATGTCTAGCATATAATGGCGTCATATTACTTCTCTTATTCTGTTACTATTGAGGCCACATTGCAGATGACAGCAGCTTTAGTTGTTTTTCTTAAAAAAAAATTTAAGATTATCCTAGACATGACACCATATCCTGTTCATGCCAGCATAGTATTCGCAACTGAAAAAAGGATGATTGTGGGGCTTTGATATATTCTTCACACTATCAGCCTCTTTATCAGCTTTTTATGATAAAGAAAAATTCAAGAATATGAAATTGTCAACCATTTGCCCCTAACTCTCTTATTCAGCCCATACAGCTTGTACTGAATACTGCTGAATATCAGTCATAATATTGTACAACAGGAACATACTAATATGAAGATTTTTCCCATTTCATAAACTCCAGATCTGGTGAAAATGGATGGGTTTGGGACAGGTTTAACACCACTGTACCTATGTCAACATATCTCATCGCGTTTGCCATATCAGACTTTGCATCTAAGAATGTTACCAACGAGAACTGGATGTTTAGAGGTACAGAAATTATTTGTATTTTGGTATTGCACCACAAATGTTTTGTGTGAAATCTTTTATCATTATGCATTAGTAATATGAGCTTTAAAGTACAATCCTTTATAAAGACAGGAATCTTGAAACTACTGTGTTATGGGTCAAAAATTAAAAGCAGTTTTAAAATACGTGGTTATTATATACGATGACTGTAAATATTAATCTCATGAAGAGGTGACAGAGGACCAAGAGCCCACTACATATCAAACTGTACTACCCTGTAATGAATATATACAGTGTCTGTTTAAGTATAATACTGTGACATTATTATTTTAATAAATGAATCGTTCTCTGTCTGACGTGGTAGGACGTTACAAGTATAGCAAGGGTATACAGGATTTAAATGTTCTCTTGTTAGTATCTTAGTAACAACTTTAAAAACTCATGGAGGTCGGGATCGCAGCCTTGTCATTTCCTACCTCATTTAGTCTATTATTTATGACATGCAGAGAACACTAGTGTGGAGATCTTTCTTCAAATAATCAGGGATAGCCCTTTTGGCCACCTATTGCAACACTTAGGGAAAATGGGAAAGGAATTATATACTCTTCTACCTATATTTATTGTTCTATTCTTTCCTCTAACAGTTTGGGCTAGAGAATCTGCCCTTCAGCAAGCAGAATACGCTTTCGACATTGGTCCAAAGATGCTTAAACATTTTGAGGATTTCTTCCAGATTCCATTCCCTCTTCCAAAAGTTGACATGATTGCTTTGCCTGATTTTGCACCTGGTGCTATGGAAAACTGGGGTCTTATTACATTTAGGTATGTATCAGGTTCATACTAAATTTATAAGATGTAAAATTAAATACATACTCTTTGCTTTTTAAACTTGCAACTATATACCCCAGCAGCCAGTAGGGTGACTACAAATGAGTCAAAGAGATAAGCATCAGATTTTATGATACGCCCATCCTCGTCCCGTTTCTCATACTTTCTTTATCAAGGAGAGCAAAAGATATGGAAAGGATAGGATTGCTTGCGTTTTTCTGGATATCTTTAAATGGCTCAAACAGTATTCAGGGAC
This sequence comes from Halocaridina rubra, assembly GCA_037179515.1. Lineage (NCBI taxonomy): Eukaryota > Metazoa > Arthropoda > Malacostraca > Decapoda > Atyidae > Halocaridina > Halocaridina rubra. The sequence goes on along the minus strand of JAXCGZ010000519.1, from coordinate 10,715 downwards.
AATGCATGTTGAATTCCCCCTCCACTACCAGGGATACAAACACATGAATACTATTCTTTTAAAACTGCAATCGCTTTTAGAAATACTGTATATTGAAAAAGAGAGGTTGCTCTTTTTTCAGGCAATCTGTGATTTGCTTTTTTTTTCAGAGAGACTTTGATGTTATATCATCCAAGAACATCCTCTGCATTCAATAAACAGCTGGTTGCACAAGTTACTGGGCATGAGTTAGCTCATCAATGGTTTGGCAACCTAGTAACTCCACAATGGTGGACAGATATATGGCTCAATGAAGGATTTGCATCTTATGTCGAATACATTGGTGTTGATTATGTAAGTTTTCTTTTTTATTTCTTTGAATTATAGTGGGTTTTTTTTAATGAGATGACATATCCAACTTATTTAGCATGGTGGCCAAAACTGTAGCAAGAAGTAGTAAGATCATACCCTTCCCATCTTTACCTTCTCTTCCAGTTGTTTTATGGCAAGAAAATTTTTTAAGGATGGATGATTGCTAGCCCCGTATTTCTCTTTTCATTACAGTTAGTTTTTATTACACACATGGAATGAAAGAGCTGGATTATTTTTCCCTCTTTTCCAGAAATATCCCCATTTAGTATGCTCCTACAAATCACAGAGCATACAAGGGTGGAATTCTATTTGTCTCACCACCCGAGAAATCCCCAGTAGTCACCTACCACAACATGAGCGAATACAAGTTTGAAGCCTCTCTTATCCTCTCACCTTATCTTAGGTTGAAATATTATTTCATATGCATCATTTCCAGGCATTGTATTACTGCATAAAAGAAAGCTTGATTTTAGATAATTAGAGGTTTGGATGCTGAATTGAACTAATCAACTTATAAAACAGCTTTGTAAATAGACTAGAATCAACAGTGGGTTTACTATTAGTATTTGCATACTGGGTATGTTGTGTTTTTTGAATAATTTGTGAATAATTGTACTTAAGTAGTTATTAAAGATTACAACAGTACTTTAGAATTAAAGATGTATTTAGACTTTAGAAAGTATACATATTGCCTTTTTAAAAGTATTATTTTCTTTTCTTATTTATATAGGTGGATCCATCTTTCCATGTTATGGAGCAGTTTGTATTGCAAAGAATTCAACATATAATGCAAACGGACAGTTTGGAATCATCTCACCCAATCAGACATAATGCTATAAATGCTGACAAAATAGCATATGACAAAGGTAACTGCAGTATAAGTGTTAGGCATTTATTTTTTTGAAAAAGGTACCATAGTCCACCGAACAAACTAGGTGCCTGCAGCTAAAGTTCAAAACTTAAAAGAGCCGAGTTTTAATTATCCAACCCTCCTCATTACTTTAACCATTTTATTATGGAGAAATCTTCTCCGGTCCCCAATTCCTTTTAGTCAGTTCTTACAAAACGCATGAAATTGCATTTTGGCATTTTCCATCTTGGATATCCCTTTTAGTCACCTCCTACGACATATAGGGAATACTTGTCTCCTACTGCAAAGGATAATATTATTGAAATTAGCTTTGACATGGATGTGATTTTATTCACTTTTTTGACACATATAAGAGATTTGAACAAAAATTATGATTAGTGAGAAGTAAAGGAGAATTACTTTTTCCTATGTCATTTCTTCTTTAGCATATAACCAACTTTCAGAGGCAGAGAGAGCAGTGCTGTATGCATAAAAAAAAATAATAAATATGTATAAATAATGTTAAGGCAGGAATCATCAGAAATGCTCTTTTGGAGAGTGTCTTTGTTTTAATATTTATTATTGTTTTAAACATGATGCTATAATATGCCTAGGATAGTAGGGTGGTTACAAGAGTAGGTGTTTATCAAACACTACAAAAATTTTAATTTTTTTGTTTGTCTACATTGTCCTTGGTGGTGTGAGAAAGAACATCACAGCCGTGTTCTCTGCATGTTGCAAGAACCATTTAATAGGGACATGAGACGTGGAGGTGGGCAATACCTCCCTCCGAGAATTTTTTCCTTGCTACAAAGCAGTAGGTGAGGTTGTGCAAGTCCTATTGAATGTCTACTACCTCAATTCTTATGCTACTTTTGTTGTCATCTTGCTAATCTCATTTGATTGTAATGTCTCATGTAATTTAGAATAGCATATCTAGCATTGAGCGTGCATATTGACCTGAAAGGCTTTTTTTTTAAACCTCAAATGTTTTAGATATTTTTTTTTTACAGGTTCTTCGGTAATCAGAATGATGAATCACTTCCTTACAGATGCAACATTTACAAAGGGCCTTAATAATTATCTTCGAGCATTGTAAGTTGCTCGTATACCCTCCAGTAGCATGCAAGTCTATTACTATATATTAAGATTCAAATTAACTCTCTAAGAAAGACAATTTGTATCAGAATCTGGTGCATTTTGAATTATATACCTTATGAAACACTTTTCATCCTTACACGTATTCGTTATTCGTGTATCATTTACTTATGGTTGCACATTGTAATGTGATTTTTTTCAGCACAGTGTCATATCCTAAAGCTAGCAGAGTGGTCCCAGTTGAGAAAGGGAGGGAACAGGACTGGGCCATAGTCTAGCTAGCTTCACCCCTTCTATTAGTTGTTTTATGGCAACTTGGAGAGGAAAAGAGTGCCAATCCTTTGCTCCCCTATCTCTTGTGGTTCACTTTTACGACATTCAGGGAAAAGGAAAATGACATTTTTTTCACTTTTGTACCAGGGTTATCCTTTAAATTAACATCCTACACATCATAAGGAATACAACTGTAGGTACATCTGCTCAAAGCACCATTATTTGATTTAGTCTTTTTTTTTTTTTTATGTCAGTCAGTATTCTAATGCTGAGCAAGATGACCTTTGGCATTACCTCACTCTAGCTGCCCATGAAGACCAGATCTTACCCCTGGATTTGACTGTCAAAACAGTAATGGACACATGGACTTTGCAAATGGGATATCCTGTGATTAAAGTAACCAGAAGCTCTGATGGAACATCTGCTGTAATATCTCAGGTATGACTGACTAATATTTTACCTATTCTCTAGGATCAATGAGATAAAATTTTATTATTTATAGACGTTGGTACTGTCAATAAGTATATAATCGCCCACTTCCTTTCTCAATTAAACCAAATAATTTTATGGCTTTTCTTGGCATATAAAGCATTTATATGAGATTTATTTTGTAAAAACTCTAAGTGACTGTTTTATCCTTATACCCTGTATATTATAAAAACTGACTAAAAGGAATAAGGAAAGGGAACTGGCAATCCTTCTCTCCTTGCTATTTCTTTTGCCACACAACAACTGGCAGAGGTTGTCAGCAGGATTTGGCAATTTATTTATTTATTTATTTATTTATTTATTATTATTATTATTATTATTATTATTATTATTATTATTATTATTATTATTATTATTATTATTTATTTATTTATTTATTTATTTATTTATTTATTTATTTATTTATTTATTTTTTTTTTTTTTTTTTTTTTTTTTTTTTTTTTTTTTTTTTTTTTTAAGGGAAAATCGCCTCAGCAGTGATACACCTATTTGGAGGAGTATGACTGTTTAAGAACATTGATGAAAATAGCAAATGTGTTTGTATATTTTATTACGTAATTACTTATGTAAAGAAATCCTACATTTTCTACTTATGCGAAATACAGTGTAAGAGACTTAATAATTTGCATTCATATTTTTTGAACTAATAACAGGAAAGGTTCTTACTATCAAAGAAAGCGAATTCCACAGATGACCACGATTATAAATGGTGGGTACCTCTGACTTACACCAGTCAAGGTCTTCCAGATTTCCAGAACACAAAAACGATGATATGGATGAAACCTTCTGAACCTGAAATTACAATTGTGAATCTTCCTCCGGAAAATCAGTGGTTGATATTCAATCTCCAGCAAACAGGATTCTACAGAGTGAATTATGACGAGAAAAATTGGATGCTAATTGAAAATCAGCTTTTGCAAAATCACAGTGTAATTCATACAATTAACAGAGCACAAGTTCTTGATGACGCAATGAACTTTGCAAGAGCTGGTAAGTTGAATTTTATTTTGTATATTTGTCTTCCTCAATGAAAGTTGTGGTAAAATTCATGACTTACGTCCTTTACCTAGTTTGTTAATTCTTTCTGTAAATTCTCTAGAATGTTGGAAGTGTATTGATGAATGTATATAATTTTTAACAATATTAGTCCGACTTTTTTTCTACCAAACCGTTGATATATATTACCATGAAATATTGTTTTCAATACTTATTTCTTTCAGTATGAAGTAGCTCTAAACCTGTTCAAATTGCTCTCTATATGTTAATTCATGAAGCCAAAGAACTTCAGTTTTCCTCTACGGTTATGGCCATCCTGCAAGTATCAGTAGAATTTGGTATTATGATTAAAGGTAACTTATTTACAGGTCACTTACCCTACAACACATCCTTGTCCTTGTACAAGTACTTGTCAGCTGAAGATCAGTATGCCCCTTGGGCAGCTGCCCTCAACAATTTGGCATACATCAGAAGAATGTTTGCATCAACTCCAGGTTATGGAGCTCTCAAGGTATTTGCCTATATGCTTTGATCTCATTAGATTGTGCACATTACCACTACTTCTGAGTACGTTGTCATTTATAGTCTTTTATTATATAATTTCTTTTATTATAATCAAGACAATAAAATTTAGGGAATATATGAATTTAAGTACATATTAAATCTATATTAAATCTAGCGTGATGACTATATTGGAGAATAATTATTTATCTTTACAGCAATATTTATTAAGCCTCGTCTTGCCACTGTATGAATCTGTAGGCTTCGAAGATAGCTCAGAAGATCCCTTATTAAGTCAATACAAACGCCAGAAGGGATTATCTTGGGCCTGCGTTTTGGAACATCCAGACTGTCTTGAGAAATCTGTGGCCCTCTATCACAAATGGATGCAAAACCCTGCTAACAGCAGGTATAGTTTTCATTTTTTTTCTTATTTTACTTGATATACTTATCAAACATAATGCCATATTCTGCTGAGGTTAGCAGAGTGACTACAGCTGTAGCACAAGGAGAGGAAAAGGAGCTTTAAAATATCTCTCCCATCCTCACTTCTTAGCAATACCTGTATTCGGTTTCTAGCAAGAAGCAATTGATGGCCTCAGGAAGCATTGATTAACTCAGACAAAACGGAAGAAATACAAGAGTTGAGATTTATCAAATGCTGTGTTGTACTTAATCTTTTGCCATTAATTTTAGGTATATCAGAGTATAGGAACATGAGGTTATTTTAGTTTTTGCTTCATATATTATTGTGCAACAGAACTATGTGGTATAGAATAGCATAAAAATAGAGTATTACCTTGAGCATATTTGTTTAAGTTGTGACACTTTATTTGCACGGTTAAATATACTTCTTTCTTAATATGTGGTAAGTCTTTAAAGATTACAGATACTTTACATCCAATTAAAATGAAATTTATTATATAAATCTTAATAAACTGCATTAATTGGAGTCACCTATATTTAAATTTTTTCTTTTACGATGTGATAGAATATATTTTTTTATTATTTCACTTCAACCTCAGCATCATATCACCAAACTTGAAATCCATGGTATACTGCCGTGCTATCCAGGAAGGCGGCGAAGAAGAATGGAACTTTGCTTGGCAGCAATATCTTCTCTCAAATGTTGGATCTGAAAAAGAGCAGCTACTGTCTGGCATGGGCTGCAGCAGAAAGCTTTGGATGTTATCACGGTGAGAGTTTTAAATAATTTTTTCACACTAAATGCCACATCCTACTGAAACCAACAGAGTGGCCACAACTGTACTTAAAAGAGGCACATGGGTCTCATCGTACCTTGTACATCTTCACCCTTTATTTCAATTAGTTTGTGGCTAGAAATAAAATTCTGGGAGGAAGAAATGGTCAGTCTTTTGCTCCCTTATCCCTTTTACTCTTTTCTTACTACATGCAGGGAATACAGATGCAGACTTCCTCCCTTACCACTAAGGATAGTCTTATGATAAAAAAAAAAAAAATTAATTTAAAAAATCAAAATTAGAATATAAAGATATTTGTGGTAATTTTTTTTTATTAAAAGAGCTAAATGACTGGCATATATATTGTAACTGTTCATTTAATAGTTGGTTCCCTCAAAACCTGTCATTTCTATTAGTGTGCTTATTACGCCTTGTGACTTTGCAAGGATTAGGAGACAACCGATGCAGCTACTGTCCTTTCCTCATCCCCAACATGAGCTAGGTGAAATTATTTCTTTTTCATTTCAAAACTGGTTTGGCTTGAACTCAATTCCATGGTATAACAGACCATTGTGTATCTATAGAGCCATGGACGCTCCACCCTGACAGATATGTGTATGTACATCAATATAATACATGTCTGAGTGAAATTAGTATAAAAACAAATGCATTCCTAGTTACTCAAGTTTTTTTTCCCGTTTTGAACATACTTAAGTATAATCACCTCTTACCAATTATCTCTAAACAATTTTTTTCACATTAGATCATATCCTATTGCCCATGCTGGATGGCAACTAATGTAACAAAGTATTGAGGCAGAAGGCCCACAACACCCCCTGCTCATCCTCGCCTTCAGCCATCCATCGATCACAAATGTGAAGATTTGCTACCATTCCTTTGTTTCTTATAATGAACAGGTAATACTAGTGTGGAATTTTTTTAACCCATTACCTAATATGTACATATTCACAGATATTTGGAGATGGCCTTTACGTCTGAAAGTGGAATTAGGAAGCAGGATAGCTATCGAGTATTTAGTGCTGTAGCAACTAATCCTGTAGGTACTCCTATAGCATGGAATTACCTTCGAGAGCATTTTAACAGGATCCACAGCTTGTAAGTCTTGAAATATAAAATATTTTTATGCATTTAATATCAGTTACCTGGCAAAATGTGATACGAAAAAACGAAGTCATGATAAATATATTAGAATTCTTATCTCACTGAAAGTTGCTGGGTGATCACAGAGCTGTAATAGTAATAGGAATACATCAGTGCTTCACCTTACCTTATTTATCCTGACTTCTTTTTATAGCTGTTCTGTTTTAAAAACAAAGTTCAGTTAGGATGAGATTACCAGCCCTGCACAACCTCTGTCTCTTTTGGTCATTTCTTTCAATGTACAAGAACTAGACTCTCTGTATTCTTTCTCCACCACTAGGAGAGATAGCTTGAGATATCAAAAGCAATTCAGTCTAAATGTACTTAACTAGAATGGTATCGTATATATTTAGGTCACATTATTTGATATTTTATTCTTATAAATGTATTCTATACCCTTATAGTTTATTTTATTACAGCTCTGATAAGATAATTATACGCCTTCTTAGAGTCTCATCACAAGACTTTAATATGGAAGAACAGCTTAAAGAGGTAAGGAATCAATAATTGTAAATGTCATAGAACCAATTATTTCGACCTGGATGGTTCTCAAATCAAAAACTTACAACAAAAATGTCATGCCAATAATATGCTATTGTGAAGGGAATATAACTGCATAATTCTAATTTAACTGCAGTCAGTACATGTATATAGTCATTACACATATATGAATAAATTGTAGAAAACCACATATATCTAGGGAAAAGTTAGGATAAATAAATATTCATATATTTGAAGATGAAAAATTCTATAAACTCTCGAAGATTACTATCATAATCACTAAAGGTGTACAACCCTATTGATGAAGCCTCTTCAAAAGGTTATGTATTTAATGTTTCTTCACTGTTTTCATATACTGTACTTTCAAATATTTTTGTTTATGTTCAGAGTTCTTTTTAATAAATAAATGTTTCTAAAATTTTGTTTGCTAAGCATGTGTGTGTACTTGACATTATCACTTTTCGTTCAAATTCTTATAAACAGGCTGTCCATTCTGTTGACATTGATTTCTTGATTGCAAAATTTATAAAACTCAGCATGCTTATTGTAAACTTTCACAATTGTTGGATAAAATATGAACTTGAGGCTATCACAGTACCGAACAATCTTGTATTTGGGAAATGCAGTCTTATGTAAAACATATAACTGCCATCTTTCAAAATTTTGTAAAATATTCATATCTCGGGGGGAAGACTTAAAAAAGCTAGATGAGAGGCCACAGCCATATAATAATAACTGTTACAAATATTGGAACTTGCTTCCTCTCTCTAATCGTAAACACATGCTCACAGTCACAGTTATACATGCCATATATAGTTAATTTTAAATTATTCTTTAAAATAAGCAATCAGTACTCATTTAAATGAGTATGTATATTTAATACATATCCAAAACTCTCCATTAAATAAAACTAGAAATATTTTTCCTCTTATTAGTGTGTAAAATGCACTGGATCTGTAGTTCCAATATTAAAAAGCAACCATTTTATCATTTATGTCTCTTATAAAGGATAAATAGGACAGACAAGGTAACCAAACTCAATGTAACCAAGGCTGTTTTATCTGTTTATTCGTATTCCTTATATAATTCATTTTTATTGAATACGTACAGCATTCACTTTCATTTTTTATTATTTAATTTCTTATATTACTTACAGCTGAATGTGCTTGCAGAAGCACATGCTGACAAACTGATTGAGCATAAACTGGATGTTCAACAACTTCTGGAAAACATTGCCAACAACCTTTCCTGGATGAACAACTATTATGACGTCATTGTTCAGTGGCTTAAGATAAACGGGGACACCAGCAAGCAGAGCATAGTCAGAAATAGATAATAAAGGATCTCTCCAACTTAGGAATAGGTTCTTTTTGGTGGTTAAGAAATTCTTCATCCCTAACTAGTATGCATATAGATAACTGTACTTGTGATGGGTTTTGTATTCTTACCTGAAGGTAGAGGAAAAGAATCTCATGCCAGTATTACCAGTGTCACAGGTGCCTACCTAAAGGGATAAGGAGGGAAAGGTTGGTAATTCCCTTTGCTGCTTCATTTCGGTATTTTAAATTAATGTGTCTCAATATCTGGTATGATTTCTCTGTCTTTTACTCCTTGTGTGTATTTATGTATCTATTTATCTGTCTTGTTTGTATATAAGGTATAAGAATATTTACCATTATTTCGGTTGCAGTCCTTTGGCTGACCCTGACTGGAAAATATATATATATATATATATATATATATATATATATATATATATATATATATATATATATATATATATATATATATATATATATATATATATATATATATATATATATATGGTCAGAGGGGACAGCAGACAGAGAATTCCTTATCCCCACACTCTGCCCCATTTAATCTACTTTTACGACACACAGAGAAACACGGAGGAAGTATTCTTGCCACCCTCTCTCAGGGGTAACTAATCAAGTACCAACATATAATAGCCAAGTCATTACTATGGAGCAGAATTACATTTATTTCCATGGGAATAAATTCTGTAGTAGTATTTTTAACTAAATAGAAAAAGACATACTGTACTGTATTCCTGTATTTTGTAAAAATAAAAAAAATATTAATAATTCTTATTTAAATCATGCTTATTAGTATTTAAATCGATATAAATCAAGTTATTTAAATAGCCTAATTTTATTTAAATCATAACAACCCTGGAAAGACAAAAATCTCCAAATAAAATTTTAAGGGCATAAGAATGCATTAATTTTAAGAAAAATAAATAGATGCGAGTATAAATTAAAATTGCGAGTGCTGTAATTCCATTTCTAAACATAAGTACTGTACTAGCTAATCATATATCCTGTGTCCAGTTAAGACTCTTCTTGGCATTTTTATTGATAGACTGACCTCCCCACTTTTCTCAAACAATATTCCTCTTCAATTGTGTCAAAAATTATATTTGCTCCTTTTATTATATGATTATACTATGTTTGGTTAGATTTGTTAGAGTACGGCCTGAGGGGCAATATTTTTTTGGTGTTTTTGGCAAATACTAGGTTTATTAAAGATCTGGTTAGTTCAACACAATTCGGAAACTGATAATTGATATGAAAATATACTGTATATCTCTGATCAATTGTATTTTCTTTCCTTGCCTTTTCATTGGCTTTTTGTGGCATTTATGAATGTGCTAGAGCCTGATGGGATTTTAAGTGTTGATTCAAAGATAGTAACACTGTACATCACAAAAATTAAGATTAATTTTTTCTTTTACACCCCAAGTTTATGAAGTGAGGGAACAATATTTTAAACCTCAAAAAAAAAGTAGCAAGTTCATTTATCAACTCATTTCTAAACTGGGGTATTAACTAACTTAAAATTACAATAAATTGACAGTTTTCGTCCTACCTGGGGATGCTAAAATAACCATTTATCAAATTTTCTGATATCATACATTTGGCAGCTTAATTTACAAACTAAATTACAAAAACTAATATTCACCTTCCGAGTATAAAATTTTAGTAAAACATAAAGCCCTCAACTTTAGTCCTAGTATGGTAAATATTTGTTTTATGCACCCCTTCCAACCAAACTATCTTGTCTAAGCTGACTAAACTAAACTAACTAAGATTTCAAACCATACATACCTAAATGGGGTGAAGGTAAAGATTCATTTTATGGAAATGTACATGAAACGAATTGTAACCGACTAGTAGTATGACATTTGCAAATAGTAAGTGATACAAAGAATTTACTAAAAACTCTGCTGTATGTTCTAAATATAAACACCATGTGGAGGATTTCCTGTGTGT
>JAXCGZ010000518.1:0-60426 GCA_037179515.1 Halocaridina rubra | reverse complement strand
ATACTTATTTGCTACATACATACATACACCTCCACCTTTCCTGTCTCTGTTCTGAGTTAACATATTGTACCCTGTTATATTATACAATGATTCAATATCATTATCCAGCCTAGTCTCCGAAAAACCCATTACATCACATATATTATTTTCTGTTAAACATTGATCAACAAAAATTTGAAGATTATTTGCAAGACTTCTAATGTTCATGCACAAAACCGAAAATGCATTAGATTTATTTAAATCTGAATACAGTTCATTTAGGTATATATAAATTGAAAAAGTGTTGGTTGCGTTTCTCATATTATTCAAAAACAAATCTATTTCATTTTCAAGATCAAGTGGCTTAAATATCATCTTATCAAGCTCATTAATACATAAATAATTGGGAAGTACTTTGTCGTTGTTTGTTAGCCTAGGCAGGCAGGCAGGCAGGCAGGCAGAGAATAATAATAAAATCTCATTTCTAGATATGCTAATTATAAGACAAAATAACATGTTAGATATAAGCATTTACAGAAAGCCATCATATTCTGGTCTTGGCGTAAATTTCATATGCTGTTGCTACGAAAATTTTAAGCATAATTCATATTGTACATTGTTATATAGAGCACTTAGATTACCATCTACTTATATTAATTTTCACAATGATATAGATTTCCTACTTGGTTTCTTTGTTTCAAAAGGATATCCACCCAATATATTTTATAAACATCTCAGAAATTTTCTTAAGATTTTTTGCCCCAAACTTGTAAAGGAAAGTCCCAAAAAGATGCAGATGTACATAAAATTACCCTTCTTTAATGATAATTTAAACATAAAAAACAATTAAATAAATTTTTTTACAGATACTACCCTCATATTAAACCATTCATTTTATTTTATAACAACCATAAACTTAAAGATTATGTAATCTATTAGGACAAGGTACCTGATTCGTTTTGTTCGATAGTAGTTTACCAATTTAACTGCCCCAAATGCCAACTAGCATATGTTGGCTCAACTAAGAAATGTGTATTAGTTAGATACCACAAACACCACGGATCATCTTGAACTGGAAAAATATTGTCAGCTCCAGTAAACTCAACATTCGAGAATTCTGTTCTAATTGTAATTTCTGTATAAATAATTTCAAAATAATATACAGAGGTAAAAGCAAAAATGAAATCAGGATAGCAGCGTCATTATTTATTTCAAAATCTAATCCTAAATTAAACAAAGATGGCTCATGTTGCCCTCTCAGAATTTTGTAAGACAAGTTTTATTAGTGTGAAAGTGTTTTTTTTTTTATTCTACATACGTTTAGATATATGTAAATTTCATTAATTTGTTTGTGTGAATGTGCTGTATATATAAATTTTACTTATTTACACATATAATTGTGCTTGCTTAGAGTAGAGAACTGCAAGCATTTGCCGATACAGTGTATGCTTGAGGTCTCAGATGTGTGCGTGCATAGCCATTGTACTCGTGCACTTATAAAATATCAGATGTAACTGTTTTGGCGATTGCCACGAAGGCTCTTTCTGGCCAAGGTCTACTTCATGAACCTCTGGTGGTTATCCTGAGATGGGTGGGATGAGTATGCACCACCCTCAATAGTGGAGTTCAACTTTAAGGAAGGTGTTGAGGTGTACCTGACACCCTTCATTGTCAAGCAGTCACATTTATATTCAGGATGTGTCTTTATATCTTTAATGCATAAGGTTTCAATTTCATAATATATTTTTTGACATTTTATATCTCCTTTGACATGTACACTTATGGAAAGCTAAAAGCATTTCCATATTCTTTTTAACCAAAATATTTCTGCAGATTTATTTTTACATTGTTTTTAACATGTTGACTTAAAGATTCTTTTAAGATTCTTTTAACAAAATGTTTTTCAACCAGAATTTTCTTTCTTGTTTCAACAGTTTTCATTACATCTAGTTTTAAACTAGATTTTAAAACACGTTCTTGAATATATTTCAGTAGGTTAAATCCATTTCAAAGACCGTTCTAGAGCAAAGATTAAATTTGCCAATGGAAACAAAGCAAGGTTTCCTAAATGTTATTGTTAAATGGTAAATGTTGAAAAACATTTTGATTTTTAATTTTGATTTTAATATTATTGGGAGTAAAATGTGCATTTAATATTTACAAGTGAAATAAGTGCCAATGTTTTGTGTTAAAATCGTACAATCCGAAATGAAAAATTAGGCATTTTATTTATGCAAAACTTATTCTGTAATTTGGAGTAAGGATGAAATACCTAGCAAATGGTTATGGAAGAGAACTTTATTTGCTCAAAGATATTCATGTATCAGACTTTGAAATACTTTATAAGTTTCCTTTAGTTGCATATTCTCAGGTACATTTATACAAATCTTTATCGAATAGAATTTTATTTTCACTAATACATACATGGAAAATATATATTAAACATTGCATATCTAAAATATACACAATAGTTACATATACCTTTGAGTATGAACAAAATGAACTCCATTTAAAAATGAGCAAAATAATGCTTAGTGATTAGCAGACAAATTTTATCAAGCTTTTAATAATATATCCATATATGAGCAAAATTTCATGAAGATAACAATTTAGCATTGAAAGCAGCTTATACACATTTAAGGCGTGAAAATGAAAAGTGAACATTCAATATTAGAAATTAATTTAAAAAACTTATCATAGTCTTTATATCAAACGCTCATTAAGAAATTCTCAAAAAGTGTTTACACAGGGTATAGTTAACGCATCAGAAAGGCTGGAAGAAGTTTCGGAATCTTAAAAATATATTGGACTTAGGAAGAATTCATCTAAATAACTTAAAAGTATTATAGAGGAATATATTGGGACAGATTTCATGAAAATACTTTTGAAATACTTGTTCCTTTGAGCTATTTTAAATGACACCTTCCTGACAACTTGTAAATAAAAAAATAAAAAAAAGGCCGATCACTCATGCTTTGCAACAAAGATCATAGTTATTCAAAAGTATGACAAAACTTTACATTTAATTTGATATTTGGTTTAATTTCAATGTAGAGTTTACTTGATTCACTGTGTTATCTAATAACTCTGCTAGAAAATGGTAAATTGACCAGATTTTTCACTTGCTTCAAAGGATGATAGAAAAAAAAAACTGAAGATTGTTTCAGAATTTGATTAAAACTTATAGCTGTGCAAGTAACAACATTTAATTTAATCCATAGAGATCTAAAGGGCAGAGTAAAGAATGAAGAGGGCTTCTAAAGGGCAGAGTAAAGAACGAAGAAGAGCAGAGTGAAGAATTAAGAGAGCTTCTAAAGGGCAGAGTAAAGAACGAAGATGGCTTCTAAAGGGCAAAGTAAAGAACGAAGAGGGCTTTTTAAGGGCAGAGTAAAGAACAGAAGGGCTAAGAAAAGAACGAAGAGGGCTTTTACAGGGCAAAGTAAGGAACGAAGAGGGCTTCTAAAAGGCAGAGTAAAGAAAGAAGAGGGCTTCTAAATGGCAGAGTAAAGGACGAACTTTAGGTTAGGTTAGCTTAGATTAAGTGAGGTCATGTTAGATGAGGTTAAGTGAGGTTAGGTTAGATGAGGTTAAGTGAGGGTAGGTTAGGATAGGTTAGGTTAAGTGAGGTTAGGAAAGGTTATGTTATGTTAAGATAAGTTAAGAGGTTGGGTTAGGCTAAATGAGGTTAGGTTAGGTTATGCTAAGTGAGGTTAGGTTACATTAGGTGAGGCTAGGTTAGGTTAGGTTATGGTAGGTTTGGTTAAATGAGGGTAGGTTAAGTTAGGTTAGGCTAGGTTTGGTTAGACTGGGTTAGGCTAGGTTAGGATAGACTACATTAAGTGAGGTTATGTTAGGCTGGGTTAGGTTATTTTATCTGAGGTTGGGTTAGTTTAGTAAAAGTTAGATTGTGATGTTAGGTTAGGTTAGGTTGGGCTTGGGTAGTTTAGGTGAGGTTCGTTTAGGTTAGGTTAAGGTAGATTAGGTTAGGTTTGGTCAAGTGAGGTTAGGTTAGGTTAGATGAGGCTAGGTTAAGTGAGCTTAAGTTAGGTAAGGTTAAGAAATGTTAGGTTAGGTTAGGAGAGGTTAAGTAAGGTTAGATTAGGTGAGGTTAGGTTAGGTTAGGTTAAGTTAGCTTAGGTTATATAAGATTAGGTTAGACTAAGTGGGGTTAGACTAAGGTAGGTTAGCTTAGTTTAGATTAGGTGAGATTAGGTTTGGTTAGGTTAAGTGAGGTTATGTTAGGTTAGGTTAGGTTAAGTGAGATTAGGTTAGGTTAAGTTAGGTTAGTTTAAGTGAGGTTAGGTTAGGTTAGGTTAAGTGAGGTTTGGTTAGGTTAGGTTAGATTAGGTCAGGTTAGGTTAAGTGAGGTTAGATTAGGTTAGGTTAGGTTAGGTTAAGTGAGGTTAGGCTAGGTTAGGTTAGGTTAAGTGAGATTAGGTTAGGTTAGGTTAAGTGAGGATAGTTTGTTAGGTTAGGTTAGGTTAAGTGCAGTTAGGTTAGGTTAGGTTAGGTTAAGTGAGGTTAGGTTAGGTTAGGTTAAGTGAGGTTAGGTTAGGTTAAGTGAGGATAAGTTAGGTTGTTAGGTTAGGTTAGGTTAAGTGAGGTTAGGTTAGGTTAGGTTAAGTGAGGTTAGGTTAGGTTAGGTTAAGTGAGGTTAGGTTAAGTGAGGTTAGGTTAGGTTAGGTTAGGTTAAGTGAGAATAGTTTAGGTTAGGTTAGGTTAAGTGAGGTTAGGTTAGGTTAGGTTAGGTTAAGTGAGGTTAGGTTAGGTTAGGCTAAGTGAGATTAGGTTAAGTGATGTTAGGTTAGGTTAGGTTAGATTAAGTGAGGTTAGGTTAGGTTAGGTTAAGTGACATTAAGTTAGGTTATGTTAGGTTAGGTTAGGTTAAGTGAGGTTAGGTTACGTTAGTTTAGGTTAAGTGAGGTTAGGTTAGGTTAGGATAGGTTTGGATAAGTGAGGTTTGTTAGGTTAGGTTAAGTGAGGATAGTTTAGGTTAGGTTAAGTGAGGTTAGGTTAGGTTAGGTTAAGTGAGGTTAGGTTAAGTGAGGTTAGGTTAAGTGAGGTTAGATTAGGTTAGGTTAAGTGAGGTTAGGTTAGGTTAGGTTAAGTGAGGTTAGATTAAGTGAGGTTAGGTTAGGATAAGTGAGGTTAGGTTAGGTTAAGTGAGGTTAGGTTAGGTTAAGTGAGGATAAGTTAGGTTATGTTAGGTTAGGTTAGGTCAAGTGAGGTTAGGTTAGGTTAAGTGAGGTTAAGTTAGGTTATGTTAGGTTAGGTTAAGTGAGGTTAGGTTAAGTGAGGTTAGGTTAGGTTAAGTGAGGTTAGGTTAGGTTAGGTTAAATAAGGTTAGGTTAGGTTAAGTGAGGTTAGGTTAGGTTAGGTTAGGTTAAGTGAGGTTAGGTTAGGTTAGGTTAAGTGAGATTAGGTTAAGTGAGGTTAGATTAGGTTAGGTTAGGTTAGATTAAGTGAGGTTAGGTTAGGTTAGGTTAGGTTAGATTAAGTGAGGTTAGGTTAGGTTAGGTTAAGTGAGGTTAGGTTAGGTCATGGAGGAATCACATAATCCAAATTTCTAAATCTTCATCCAAAAAATTGGAGGTTTTGTTTCGTTTTCGTTATTACTTTTCCTCATTGCAGTTACTTAAAATTTACAAAGGTCTTATCCGCCCCTGCTTAGAATACTGCTCACACATCTGGGGTGCTTCTTCCTTTACTTATCTTCTTGACAGGGTTCAATCTAAGGCAGTCAGACTTATTAATGATCCTTCTCTTACTTCTAACTTGGATTCTCTCTCTCTTCGCCGTAAGGTATCTTCCCTTTCGCTTTTCTATCGCTACTACTTCCATCGCTGCTCTGTTGAGTTGGCGAGTTGCATCCCTCCTCCACTGCCGAGGCCGCGTAACACTCGCCAAGCGGCCTCATCTCACAGGTACTGTGTGGAGATTTGTAGCTCGCGGATTGGTCGGTGCAGCGACTGCTTCTTCCCATCTACCTCCAGACTCTGGAACTCTCTTCCTCCTACTGTCTTTCCTAGTTCTTACGACCTTTCATCCTTCAAAAAGCAGATCTATCGTCATCTCAGAGCCTAGTCCTCCATATCTCTGGGTCCTCTTTACTTTGACTGTTTTTTCTGTCTGTCGTTTTCCTTTGTGTGACATTACCTCATCTCTGCCTTGCCCTTAACTTTTTCTTTTCCTTCGTCTTGGTATTTTCTCGTGCCCGGGCCTTTGTTGATGAGGGCAGTTTCTGCCTATCCCGGTGTCACACTCTTAAAAAAAAAAAAAAGTTAGGTTAGGTTAGGTTAAGTGAGGTTTGGTTAGGTTAGGTTAAGTGAGGATAGTTTAGGTTAGGTTAGGTTAAGTGAGGTTAGGTTAGGTTAGGTTAGGTTAGGTTAAGTGAGGTTAGGTTAGGTTAGGTTAAGTGAGGTTAGGTTAGGTTAGGTTAGGTTAAGTGAGGTTAGGTTAGGTTAGGTTAAGTGAGGTTAAGTAAGGTTATGTTTTGTTAGGTTAGGTTAAGTGAGGTTAGGCTAGGTTAGGTTAGGTTAGGTTAAGTGATGTTAGGTTAGGTTAGGATAGGTTAAGTGAGGTTAGGTCAGGTTAGGTTAAGTGAGGTTAGGCTAAGTGAGGTTAGGTTAGGTTAGGTTAAGTGAGGTTAGGTTAGGTCAGGTTAAGTGAGGTTAGGTTAGGTTAGGTTAGGTTAGGTTAAGTGAGGTTAGGCTAGGTTAGGTTAAGTGAGGTTAGGTTAGGTTAGGTTAGGTTAGGTCAGGTTAAGTGAGGTTAGGTTAGGTTAGGTTAGGTTAGGTCAGGTTAAGTGAGGTTAGGTTAGGTTAGGTTAGGTTAAGTGAGGTTAAGTTAGGCTATGTTGGGTTAGGTTATCCTAAGTGAGGTTAGGTTAGGTTAGGTTAAGTGAGGTTAGGTTAGGTTAGGTTAGGTTAAGTGAGGTTAGGTTAGGTTAGGTTAAGTGAGGTTAGGTTAGGTTAGGTTGGGTTAAGTGAGGTTAGGTTAGGTTAGGTTAGGTTAAGTGAGGTTAGGTTAGGTTAAGTGAGGTTAAGTTAGGTTAGGTTAGGTTTAGTGAGGTTAGGTTAAGTGAGGTTAGGTTAAGTGAAGTTAGGTTAGGTTAGGTTAAGTGAGGTTAGGTAAGGTTAAGTGAGGATTGATTAGGTTAGGTTAGGTTAGGTTATGTGAGGTTAGGTTAGGTTAGGTTAAGTGAGGTTAGGTTAGGTTAGGCTAAGTGAGATTAGGTTAAGTGAGGTTAGGTTAGGTTAGATTAAGTGAAGTTAAGTTAGATTAGGTTAAGTGAGGTTAGGTTAGGTTAGGCTAAGTGAGGTTAGGTTAGGTTAGGTTAGGTAAAGTGAGGTTTGATTAGGTTAGGTTAAGTGAGGATAGTTTAGGTTAGGTTAGGTTGGGTTAAGTGAGGTTAGGTTAGGTTATGTTAGGTTAAGTGAGGTTAGGTTAGGTTAGGTTAAGTGAGGTTAGGCTAGGTTAGGATAGGTTAGGTTAAGTGAAGTTAGGTTAGGTTAAGTGAGGTTAAGTTAGGTTATGTTAGGTTAGGTTAGGTTAAGTGTGGTTAGGTTAGGTTAGGTTAAGTGAGGTTAGGTTATATTAAGTGAGGTTAGGTTAGGTTAGGTTAGGTTAGGTCAGGTTAGGTTAAGTGAGGTTAGGTTAAGTGAGGTTAGGTTAGGTTAGGTTAGGTTAAGTGAGGTTAGGTTAGGTCAGGTTAAGTGAGGTTATGTTAAGTGATGTTAGGTTAGGTTAGGTTAAGTGAGGTTAGGTTAGGTTAAGTGAGATTAAGTTAGGTTATGTTTGTTTAGGTTTGGTTAAGTGAGGTTAGGTTAGGTTAGGTTAGGTGAGGTTAGGTTAAGTGAGGATTGATTAGGTTAGGTTAGGTTAGGTTAAGTGAAATTAGGTTAGGTTAGGTTAAGTTAGGTTAAGTGAGATTAGTTGTAAGTGAGGTTAGGTTAGGTTAAGTTTGGCTAAGTGAGGTTAGGTTAGGCTAGGTTAAGTAAGGTTAGGTTAGGTTAGGTTAGGTGAGGTTTAGTTAGGTTATGTTAGGTTATGTTAGGTTAAGTGAGGTTAGGTTAGGTTATATCAGGTTAAGTGAGGTTAGGTTAGGTTAGGTTAGGTTAGGTCAAGTGAGGTTTGGTTAGGTTAGGTTAAGTGAGGATAGTTTAGGTTAGGTTAGGTTAGGTTAAGTGAGGTTAGGTTAGATTAGGTTATGTTAGGTTAGGTTAAGTGAGGATTGATTAGGCTAGGTTAGGTTTGGTTAAGTGAGGTTTGGTTAGGTTAGGTTAGGTTAGGTAAAGTGAGGTTAGGTTAGGTAAAGTTAAGTGAGGAGAGTATAGGTTAGGTTAGGTTAAGTGAGGTTAGGTTAGTTTAGGTTAGGTTAGGTTAAGTGAGGTTAGGGTAGGTTCAGTTAGGTTAGATTAAGTGAGGTTAGGATTGGTTAGGATACATTAAGTGAGGTTAGGTTAATTTAGGTTAGGTTAGGTTAAATTAGGTTAGTTTAAGTGAGGTTAGGTTAGGTTAGGTTAAGTGATTCTAGGTTAGTTTAGGTTAGGTTAAGTGAGGTTAGGTTAGGTTAGGTTAAGTGAAGTTAGGTTAACTAAGGTTAGGTTAGGTAAGGTTAACCTACCCTAACCTAACCTAACTTAACATCACTTAACCTAACCTCACTTAATATAACCTAACCTAACCTAACCTAATCTCACTTAACCTAATCTAATGTAACCTAACCTCAATTAACCTAACCTAACCTAACCTAACTTAACCTCATCTAACATCACTTAATCTAACCAAACCAAACCTAATATCACTTAACCTAACAGAACCTAACCTCACTTAACCTGACCTAAAAGAACCTAACCTAACCTCACTTAACCTAACCTAACTTAACCAAACCTAACCAACCCTAACCTAACCTCACTTAACCTAACCTAACCTAGCCTCACTTAAACTAACCTAACTTAAGCTAACCCAACCTAACCTAACTTCACTTAACCTAACCTAACCAAACCTAGCTTAACATAACTTCACTTAACCAAACATAACCTATCCTAACCTCACTTAACCTAACCTAACCTAACCTAGCCTCACTTAACCTAACCTAACCTAACCTCACTTAACCTAGTATAACCAAACCTAACCTCACTTAACCTAACCTCACTAAACCTAACCTAACCTCACATAACCTAACATAACCTAACCTAACCTAACCTAACCTCACTTAACCTAACATAACCTAACATAACCTAACCTAACCTAACTTAACCTAACCTAACCTAACCAAACCTCACTTAACCTAACCTAGCCTAATCTTAACTATCCTAACTTAACCTAACCTATCCTAACCTCACTTAACCTAACCTAACCTAACCTAGCCTAACCTCACATAACCTAACCTAACCTAACCCAACCTAACCTCACTTAACCTCACTTAACCTAACATAACTTAACCTAACCTAACCTCACTTAACCTAACCTAACCTAACCTAACCTAAGGTAACATTACTTAACCTAACCTCACTTAACCTAACCTGACCTAACCTAACCTAACCTCACTTAACCTAACCTAACCTAACCTCACTTAACCTAACCTAACCTAACCTAATCTAACATAACCTAACATAAACGAACTAAACCTAACTCAACCTAACCTAACCTAACCTAACTTCACTTAACCTAAGCTATCCTAACCTAACCTCACTTAACCTAACCTAATGTAACCTCACTTAACCTAACTAACCTAACCTAACTTAACCTCACTTAACCTAACCTAAACTATCCTCACTTAACCTAACCTAACCAAACCTCACTTAACCTAACCTAACCTTATCTAACCTAACCTCACTTAACCTAACCTAACCTAACATAACCTAGCTTAACCTCACTTAACCTAACCTAACCTCAATTAACCTAACCTAACCAAACCTCACTTAATCAAACCTAACCTAACCTGACCTAGCCTCACTTAACCTAGTCTCACTTAACCTAACCTAGCCTAACCTAACCTCACTTAACCTAACCTAACCTAACCTAACCTCACTTAACCTAACCTCACTTAACCTAACCTAACCTAACCTCACTTAACTTAACCTGACCTAACCTAACCTCACTTAATCTAACCTCACTTAACCTAACCTAACCTAACCTAACCTAACCTAACCTAACCTAACCTCACTTAACCTAACCTAACCTAACCTCACTTAACCTAACCTTACTTAACCTAACCTAACCTCACTTAACCTAACCTGACCTAACCTAACCTAACCTCACTTAACCTAACTTAACCTAACCAAACCTCACTTAACCTAGCCTAACCTAACCTACCTCACTTAAACTAACCTCACTTAACCTAACCTAACCTAACCTCACTTAACCTAACCTCACTTAACCTAACCTAACCTAACCTAAACTCAATTAACCTAACCTAACCTAACCTAGCCTCACTTAACCTAACCTAACCTAACCTAACCTAACCTAACCTCACTTAACCTAACCTCACTTAACCTAACCTGACCTAACCTAACCTAACCTAACAACCTAACTTAACCTAACTTAACCTAACTAAAACTCACTTAACCTAACCTAACCTAACCTAATCTCACTTAACCTAACCTCACTTAACCTCACTTAACCCAACCTAACCTAATAAGACCTAACTTAACCTCACTTAACCTAACCTAACCTAAACTAACTTCACTTAACCTAACCTAACCAAACCTAACCTAACCTCACTTAACTTAACCTAACCTAACCTCACCTAACCTAACCTAACCTAAACTATCCTCACTTAACCTAACCTAACTAAACCTCACTTAACCTAATCTAACCTAACCTCACTTAACCTAACCTAGCATAACATAACCTAACTTAACCTCACTTAACCTAACCTAACCTAACCTCACTTAACCTAACCTAACCTAACCTAACCTTACTAAACCTAACCTCACTTAACCTAACCTAACCTCACTTAACCTAACCTAACCTAACCTAACCTCACTTAACATAACCTGACCAAACCTAACCTAACCTAACCTAACCTCACTTAACCTAACCTAACCAAATCTAACCTCACTTAACCTCACTTAACCTAACCTAACCTAACATAACCTAACTTAACCTCACTTAACCTAACCTAACCACACTTAACCTAACATAACCTAACCTAACCTAACCTCAATTAACTTAACCTAACCTAACCTAACCTAACTTAACCTCATCTAACATCACTTAACCTGACCTAACCTAACCTAATATCTTTTAACCTAACCTAACCTAACCTCACTTAACCTAACCTAACCTAACCTAACCTAACCTAACCTCACTTAACCTAACCTGACCAAACCTAACCTAACCTAACCTCACTTAACCTAACCAAATCTAACCTCACTTAACGTCACTTAACCTAACCTAACCTAACATAACCTAACTTAACCTCACTTAACCTAACCTAACCACAATTAACCTAACCTAACCTAACCTAACCTCGATTAACTTAACCTAACCTAACTTGACCTAACTTAACCTCATCTAACATCACTTAACCTAACCTAACCTAACCTAATATCTTTTAACCTAACCTAACCTAACCTCACTTAACCTAGCCTAACCTAACCTCACTTAACCTAACATAACCTAACCTAACCTTATTTAACCTAACCTCACTTAACCTAACCTCACTTAACCTAACCTAACCTAACCTGACCTAACCTAACCTAACCTCACTTAACCAAACCTAACCAAACCTAACATCACTTAACCTAACCTAACCTAACATAACCTAACTTAACCTCACTTAACCTAACCTAACCTAACCTAACCTAACCTAACCTAACCTGATCTAACCTCAATTAAACTAACCTAACCTAACCTAACTTAACCTCACCTAACGTCACTTAACCTAACCAAATCTAACCTAACCTTAACTCACTTAACCTAACCTAACCTCACTTAACTTAACCTAACCTAACCTCACTTAACCTAACCTAACCTAACCTAAACTATCCTCACTTAATGTAACCTAACCAAACCTCACTTAACCTAACCTAACCAAACCTCACTAAACCTAACCAAACCTAACCTCACTTAACCTAACCTAACCTAACATAACCTAACTTAACATCATTTAGCCTAACCTAACCTAACCTAACCTCACTTAACCTAACCTCACTTAATCTAACCTAACCTAATCTAACCTAACCTCACTAAACCTAACCTAACCTAACCTCACTTAACCTAACCTAACCTAACCTAACCTCACTTAACCTAACCTAACCTAACATAACCTCACTTAACCTAACCTAACCTCACATAACCTAACCTAACCTAACCTCACTAAACCTAACCTAACCTAACCTCACTTAACCTAACCTAACCTAACATAACCTCACTTAACCTAAACTAACCTCACATAACATAACCTAACCTAACCTAACCTCACTTAACCTAACCTAACCTAACCTAACCTAACCTCAAATAACCTAACCTAACCTAATATAAACTATCCTCACTTAACATAACCTAACCTAACCTCCCTTAACCTAACATAACCTAACCTCACTTAACCTAACATAACCTCACTTAACCTAACCTAACCTAACATAACCTCACTTAACCTAACCTAACCAAACATAACCTAACTTAACCTCACTTAACCTGACCTAACCTAACCTCACTTAACCTAACCTAACCTAGCCTCACTTAACCTAACCTCACTTAACCTATCCAAACCTAACCTAACCTCACTTAACCTAACCTAACCTAACCTCACTTAACATAACCTAGCCTAACCTAACCTAGCCTCACTTAACCTAACCTCACTTAACCTAACCTAACCTCACTTAACCTAACCTGACCTAACCTAACCTAACTTCACTTAACCTAACTTAACCTACCCAAACCTCACTTAACCTAACCTCACTTAACCTAAAATAACCTCACTTAACCTAACCTAACCTAACATAACCTAACTTAACCTCACTTAACCAAACCTAACCTAACTTCACTTAACCTAACCTAACCAAACCTATCCTAACCTCACTTAACCTAATGTCACTTAACATAACCTAATCAGACCTAACCTAACCTCACTTAACCTAACCTAACCTAACCTAAACTATCCACACTTAACCTAACCTAACCAAACCTCACTTAACCTAACCTAACCTAACCAAACCTAACCTAACCTAACCTCACTTAACCTAACCTAATCTAACCTTACCTCACTTAACCTAACCTAACCTAACATAACCTAACTTAACCTCACTTAACCTAACCGAACCCAACCTCACTTAACCTAACCTTACCTCACTTAACCTAATCTAACCTCACTTAACCTAACCTAACCTAACCTAACCTCACTTAACCTAACCTAACCTAACCTCACTTAACCTAACCTAGCCAAACCTAACCTAACCTCACTTAGCCTAACCTGACCTAACCTAACCTAACCTAACCTCACTTAACCTAACATAACATAACCTAACTCAACCTCACTTAACCTAACCTAACCTCACTTAACCTAACCTAACCTAACCTAGCCTAACCTCACTTAACCTAACCTAACCTAACCTAAACTATCCTCACTTAACCTAACCTAACCTAACCTCACTTAACCTAACCTAACCTAATCTAACCTAACCTCACTTAACCTAACCTAACCTAACCTAACCTCACTTAACCTAACCTAACCTAACCTAACCCAACCTAACCCAACTTAACCCAACCTAACCTAACCTAACCTAACCCAACCTAACCCAACCTAACCTAACCTAACCTAACCCAACCTAACCTAACCCAACCTAACCTAACCTAACCTAACCCAACCTAACCCAACCCAACCTAACCTTACCTAACCTAACCTAACCTAACCCAACCTAACCTACCCCAACCTAACCTAACCTAACCTAACCCAACCCAACCTAACCTAACCTAACCTAACCTAACCCAACCTAACCTAACCTAACCTAACCTAACCTAACCTAACCTAACCCAACCTAACCTAACCTAACCTATCCAAACCTAACCTAACCCAACCTAACCTAACCTAACCTAACCCAACCCAACCTAACCTAACCTAACCTAACCTAACCAACCTAACCTAACCTAACCTAACCTAACCTGACCTAACCCAACCCAACCTAACCTAACCTAACCCAACCCAACCTAACCTAACCTAACCTAGCCTAACCTAACCTAACCCAACCCAACCTAACCTAACCTAACCCAACCCTACCCAACCTAACCTAACCTAACCTAACCTAATCTAACCAAACCTAACCTAACCTAACCCAACCCAACCTACCCTAACCCAACCTAACCTAACCTAACCTAACCTAACCTACCTACCCACCTAACCTAACCTAACCTAACCTAACCTAACCTAACCCAACCTAACCTAACCTAACCTAACCTAACCTAACCCAACCCAGCCCAATCCAACCCAACCTAACCTAACCTAACCTAACCTAACCCAACCTAACCTAACCTAACCTAACCAAACTAACCTAACCTAACCTAACCTAACCTAACCCAACCTAACCTAACCTAACCTAACCCAACCCAACCCAACGTAACCTAACCTAACCTAACCTACCTAACCTAACCTAACCTAACCTAACCCAACCTAACCTAACCTAACCTAACCTAACCTAACCCAACCTAACCTAACCTAACCTAACCTAACCTACCCTAACCTAACCCAACCCAACCCAACCTAACCTAACCTAACCTAACCTAACCCAACCCAACCCAACCCAACCTAACCTAACCAAACCTAACCCAACCCAACCCAACCTAACATAACCTAACCTAACCTAACCTAACCTAACCCAACCCAACCTAACCTAACCCAACCTAACCTAACCTAATCTAACCTAACCCAACCTAACCTAACCCAACCTAACCTAACCTAACCTAACCTAACCCAACCTAACCTAACCTAACCTAACCCAACCTAACCTTACCCAACCTAACCCAACCTAACCTTACCTAACCTAACCTAACCTAACCTAACCTAACCTAACCTAACCTAACCCAACCTAACCTAACCTAACCTAACCTAACCTAACCTAACCCAACCCAACCTAACCCAACCCAACCTAACCTAACCTAACCTAACCCAACCTAACCCAACCCAACCCAACCTAACCTAACCTAACCTAACCTAACCTAACTAACCTAACCTAACCTAACCTAACCTAACCCAACCTAACCTAACCTAACCTAACCTAACCTAACCCAACCTAACCTAACCTAACCTAACCTAACCCAACCCAACCCAACCTAACATAACCTAACCTAACCTAACCTAACCCAACAAAACCCAACCCAACCTAACCCAACCCAACCTAACCTAACCTAACTTAACCTAACCTAACCTAACCATCCTAACCTAACCTAACCTAACCTAACCTAACCTAACCCAACCTAACCTAACCTAACCTAACCTAACCTAACCTAACTTAACCTAACCCAACCTAACCTAACCTAACCTAACCTAACCTAACCCAACCCAACCTAACCTAACCTAATCTAACCTAACCTAATGCAACCCAACTTAACCCAACCCAACCCAACCTAACCTAACCTAACCTAACCTAACCCAACCCAACCCAACAAAACCTAACCTAACCTAACATAACCTAACCTAACCTAACCTAACCCAACCTAACCTAACCCAACCCAACCCAACCTAACCTAACCTAACCTAACCTAACCTAACCTAACCTAACCTAACCCAACCTAACCTAACCTAACCTAACCTAACCTAACCTAACCCAACCTAACCAAACCTAACCTAACCTAACCCATCCTAACCTAACCTAACCTAACCAAACCTAACCTAACTTAACCTAGCCTAACCTAACCTAACCTAACCTAACCAAACCTAACCTAACTTAACCTAACCTAACTTAACCTAACTTAACCTAACCTAACCTAACCTAACCTAGCTTAACCTAACCTAACCTAACCTAACTTAACCTAACCTATCCTAACCTAACCTAACCTAACCTTAGGTTAGGTTAGGTTAAGTTAGGTTAGGTTAGGTTAGGCTAGGTTAAGTTAGGTTAGGTTAGGTTAGGTTAGGTTAGGTTAGGTTAAGTTAGGTTAGGTTAGGTTAAGTTAGGTTAAGAAATCAATAAAAATAACAAAAAATCCATGAAAAATTCAAAAAAACAAAAAAATATATAAAAATCCATGAAAAACACCAAAAATCAATAGAAATTAATATAAATATATTAAATCTAAAAATCATTAAAAGTCCATAAAAATCTCTAAAAATCTCAAAAAATACCTAGAACTCATTAAAAATCCCAATAAATCGCTAAAAATCGTTAAAAAAAACATTAAAATCCATAAAAATCCCTACAAATCCCTAAAAATTCAAAAAATTCTTTAAAAATCTATAAAAATCCCTAAAAATCAATAAAATTTCCCTGAAAAATCACTACAAATCAATAAAAATTCCTAAAATTCCCCAATAATCCATAAAAATTCATTAATAATCCATAGAAACCATTAAAAAATCCATACACATCTTTAAAAATTACTTAAAATCACTAGAAATAAATTAAAATTCGAAAAAATCCATAAAAATCTCTAAAATTCATTAGATATTACCAAAAATCCATAGAAATTCCTAACAAAATCCATAAAAATCTTTAAAAATCTCTAAATATCCCTAAAATTCACTAAAAATACCTTAAAATCTCTAGAAATCCTTAAAACCCTATAAAGAAATGGTCAAAATCTCTAAAAATCGCTAAATTCAACTAATAATCCCTAAAATTTTCTAAAACTCCTGAAAAATCCCTGTAAATAACTAAAAATTCCTAAATTTTTCTAAAAATCCTTAAAAATTTATAAAAACCAATAAAAATTTCTAAAAAAAAACTAAAAAATCCTTAATATTCCTAAAAGTTAATTTTTAGGGATTTGTAGGGATTTTTAGAGATTTTTAAGGATTTTTAGGCCTTTTAATGGAATGTATGGGATATTTCAGGATTTCTAATGATTTTTAGGTATATTTTAGGGAATTTTTATGGATTTTTAGTGGTTTCTTGAGTTTTTAGTGATTTTTTTGTAATTTTTATTAATTGTTTGTAATTTTTAGGTATTTTTAGAAATATTTAGGGATTTTTTATTGATTATTCGAGATTACTAGGGATTTTTAGTGAAGCTAACCTAACTACCTAACCTAACATAACATAACTTAACCTAACCTAACTTTACCTAACCTAACCTAACCTAACCTAACCTAACTTAACCTAACTTAACCTAACCTAACCTAACCTAACTTAACCTAACCTAACCTAAACTAACCTAACAACCTAACCTAACCTAACCTAACCTAACCTAACTTTACCTAACCTAACATAACCTAACTTAACCTAACCTAACCTAACCTAACTTAACCAAACCCAGCTTAACCTAACCTAACCTAACCTAACTTAACCTAACCTAACCTAACCTAACCTAAATTAACCAAACCTAACCTAACCTAACCTAACTTAACCTAACCTAACCAAACCTAACCTAACCTAACCTAACTTAACCTAACCTAACCTAACCTAACCTAACTTAACCTAACCTAACCTAACCTAACCTAACTTAACTTAACCTAACCTAACCTAACCTAACTTAACCTAACCTAACTTAACCTAACCTAACCTAACTTAACATAACCTAACCAAACCTAAACTAACCTAACTACCTAACCTAACCTAACCTAGCTTAACCTAACCTAACTTTACCTAACCTAACTTAACCTAACCTAACCTAACCTAACCTAACCTCACTAAACCTTACATAACCTAACTTAACCTCACTTAACCTACCCTAACCTAACCTCACTAAACCTAACCTAACTTAACCTAAATTAACCTCACTCATCCTAACCTAACCTAACATCACTTAACATAACATAACCTAACCTCACTTAACCTAACCTAACCTCACATAACTTAACCTAACCTAACCTCACTTAACCTAACCTAACGTCACTTAACCTACCATAACCTCACTTAACCAAACCTAACCTAACCTAACTTCACTTAACCTAACCTAACATAACCTAACCTAACCTCACTTATCCTAACCTCACCTAATCTCACTTTACCTAACATAACCAAACCTCACTTAACCTAACCTAACCTCACTTAACCTGACATAACCTAACCTAACCTAACCTCACTTAACCTAACCTAACATAACATAACCTAACTAAGCCTCACCTAGCCTAACCTACCCTTACTTAACCTAGCCTAACCTAACCTCACTTAACCTAACCTAACCTAACCTCACTTAAAACTAATCTCACTTAACCTAACTTAACCTAACCTAACCTCACTTAACCTAACCTAATCAATCCTCACTTAACCTAACAACACCTAACCTAAACTAACCTAACCTAATCTCACTTAACCTAACATAACCTAACTTAATGTCACTTAACCTAACCTCACTTAACCTAACCTCACTTAACCTAACCTAACCTATCCTAACCAAACCTATCCTCACTTGACCTAACCTCACTTAACCTAACCTAACCTCACTTAACCTAACCTAACCAAACAAAATAACTTAACCTCACTTAACCCAACTTAACCTAACCTCACTTAACCTAACCTAGCCTCACTTAACCTAACCTCACTTAACCTAACCTAACCTAACATCACTTAACATAACCTCACTTAACCTGACTTAACCTAACCTCACTTAACCTAACCTAACCTAACCTCACTTAACCTAACCTAACCTCACTTAGCCTAACCTAACATAGCCTAACTTAATCTAGCCTCACTTAACCTAACCTAACCTAACCTCACTTAACCTGACCTAACCTAACCTCACTTAACCTAACCTAACCTCACTTAACCTAACCTGACCTAACCTAACCTCACTTAACCTATCCTAACCTAACATCACTTAACCTAAACTATCCTCACTTAACCTAACCTAACCAAACCTCACTTAACCTAACCTAACTTCACTTAACCTAACCTCACTTAACCTAACCTAACCTCACTTAAGCTAACCTAACATAACCTCACTTAACCTAACCTCACTTAACCTAACCTAACCTCACTTAACCCAACCTAACCTCACTTAACCTAACCTAAACTATTCTCACTTAACCTAACCTAACCTAACCTCACTTAACCTAACCTAACCTCACTTAGCCTAACCTAACATAGCCTAACTTAACCTAACCTCATTTAACCTAACCTAACCTCACTTAACCTGACCTAACCTAACCTCACTTAACCTAACCTAACCTCACTTAACCTAACCTGACCTAACCTAACCTCACTTAACCTATCCTAACCTAACATCACTTAACCTAAACTATCCTCACTTAACCTAACCTAACCAAACCTCACTTAACCTAACCTAACCTCACTTAACCTAACCTAACCTAACTTAACATCACTTAACCTAACCTAACCTAAAATTGCTTAACCTAACCTAACCTAACCTAACCTAACCCAACCTAACCTAACCCAACCTAACCTAACCTAACCTAACCTAACCCAACCTAACCTAACCTAACCTAACCTAACCTACCCTAACCTAACCCAACCCAACCTAACCTAACCTAACCTAACCTAACCCAACCCAACCCAACCCAACCTAACCTAACCTATCCTACCCCAACCCAACCCAACCTAACCTAACCTAATCTAACCTAACCCAACCTAACCTAACCCAACCTAACCTAACCTAACCTAACCTAACCCAACCTAACCTAACCTAACCTAACCTAACCTAACCCAACCTAACCTAACCTAACCCAACCTAACCTAACCTAACCTAACCTAACCTAACCCAACCTAACCAAACCTAACCTAACCTAACCTAACCCAACCTAACCTAACCTAACCTAACCCAACCTAACCTAACCCAACCGAACCCAACCTAACCTTACCTAACCTAACCTAACCTAACCTACCTAACCTTAATTAACCTAACCTAACCTAACCTAACCTAACCTAACCCAACCCATCCCAACCTAACCTAACCTAACCTAACCCAACCTAACCCAACCCAACCCAACCTAACCTAACCTAACCTAACCTAACTAACCTAACCTAACCTAACCTAACCCAACCTAACCTAACCTAATCTAACCTAACCTAACCCAACATAACCTAACCTAACATAACCCAACCCAACCCAACCCAACCCAACCTAACCTAACCTAACCTAACCTAACCCAACCCAACCCAACCCAACCTAACCCAACCCAACCTAACCTAACCTAACCTAACCTAACCTATCCATCCTAACCTAACCTAACCTAGCCTAACCTAACCTAACCCAACCCAACCTAACCTAACCTAACCTAACCTAACCTAACTTAACCTAACCCAACCTAACCTAACCTAACTTAACCTAACCTAACCTAACCTAACATAACCTAACCTAACCTAACCTAACCTAACCCAACCCAACCTAACCCAACCCAACCCAACCTAACCAAACCTAACCTAACCTAACCCAACCCAACCCAACAAAACCTAGCCTAACCTAACATAACCTAACCTAACCTAACCTAACCCAACCTAACCTAACCCAACCCAACCCAACCTAACCCAACCCAACCTAACCTAACCTAACCTAATCTAACCTAACCTAACCTAACCCAACCCAACCTAACCTAACCTAACCTAACCTAACCTAACCTAACCCAACCTAACCTAACCCAACCTAACCTTACCTAACCTAACCCAACCCAACCCAACCCAACCTAACCTAACCTATCCTAACCCATCCTAACCTAACCTAACTTAACCCAACCTAACCTAACTTAACCTAACCTAACCTAACCTAACCTAGCCAAACCTAACCTAACTTAACCTAACCTAACTTAACCTAACTTAACATAACCTAACCTAATCTAACCTAACTTAGCCTAACCTAACCTAACCTAACTTAACCTAACCTATCCTAACCTAGCCTAACCTAACCTTAGGTTAGGTTAGGTTAAGTTAGGTTAGGTTAGGTTAGGCTAAGTTAGGTTAGGTTAGGTTAGGTTTGGTTAGGCTAAGTTAGGTTAGGTTAGGTTAAGTTAGGTTAAGTTAGGTTAGGTTAGGTTAGGTTAGGTTAGGTTAAGTTAGGTTAGGTTAGGTTAGGTTAGGTTAAGTTTGGTTAGGTTAGGTTAGGTTAGGTTAGGTTAGGTTAGGTTAAGTTAGGTTAGGTTAGGTTAGGTTAAGTTAAGTTAGGCTAGGTTAGGTTAGGTTAGGTTAGGTTAAGTTACATTAGGTTAGGTTAGGTTAAGTTAGGTTAGGTTAGGTTAGGTTAGGTTAAGTTAGGTTAGGTTAGGTTAGGTTAGGTTATGTTAGGTTAAGTTAGGTTAGGTTAGGTTAGGTTAGGTTAGGTTAGGTTAAGTTAGGTTTGGTTAGGTTAGGTTAGGTTAAGTTAGGTTAAGTTAGGTTAGGTTAAGTTAGGTTAGGTTAGGTTAGGTTAATTTAGGTTAGGTTAGGTTAGGTTAGGTTAGGTTAAGTTAGGTTAAGTTAGGTTAGGTTAGGTTAGGCTAGGTTAAGTTAGCTTAGGTTAGGTTAAGTTAGGTTAGGTTAGGTTAGGTTTGGTTAGGTTAGGTTAAGTTAGGTTAGGTTAGGTTAGGTTAGGTTAGGTTAAGTTAGGTTAGGTTAGGTTAGGTTAGGTTAAGTTAGGTTAGGTTAGGTTAGGTTAAGTTAGGTTAGGTAAGGTTAGGTTAAGTTAGGTTAGGTTAGGTTAGGTTAGGTTAGGTTAGGTTACTTTAAGTTAGGTTAGGTTAAGTTAAGTTAGGTTAGGTTAGGTTAGGTTAAGTTAGGTTAGGTTAGGTTAGGTTAGGTTAAGTTAAGTTAGGTTTGGTTAGGTTAAGTTAGGTTAGGTTAAGTTAGGTTAGGTTAGGTTAGGTGAGGTTAGGTTAGGTTTAGTTAAGTTAGGTTAGGTTAGGTTAGGTTAAGTTAGGTTAGGTTAGGTTAGGTTCGGTTAGGTTAAGTTAGGTTAGGTTAGGTTAGGTTAGGTTAGGTTAATTTATTTTAGGTTAGGTTAGGTTAGGTTAGGTTAGGTTAAGTTAGGTTAGGTTATTTTAGGTTAGGTTAGGTTAAGTTAGGTTAGGTTAAGTTAGGTTAGGTTAGGTTAGGTTAAGTTAGGTTAGGTTAGGTTAAGTTAGGTTAGGTTAGGTTAAGTTAGGTTAGGTTAGGTTAGGTTAGGTTAGGTTAGGTTAAGTTAGGTTAGGTTAAGTTAGGTTAGGTTAGATTAGGTTAGGTAGTTAGGTTAGCTTCACTAAAAATCCCTAGTAATCTCGAATAATCAATAAAAAATCCCTAAAAATCTCTAAAAATACCTAAAAATTACAAACAATTAATAAAAATTACAAAAAAATCACTAAAAACTCAAGAAACCACTAAAAATCCATAAAAATTCCCTAAAATATACCTAAAAATCATAAAAAATCCTTAAATATCCCATACACTCCATTAAAAGTCCTAAAAATCCTTAAAAATCTCTAAAAATCCCTACAAATCCCTATAAATCCTTAAAAATTCCTAACAATTCGAAAAATATCTAAAACTCCATAAAAGAAAATCCATAAAAATCTCTTAAAATCAATAAAAATAAAAAAAAATCCATGAAAAATTCAAAAAACAAAAAAATATATAAAAATCCATGAAAAACACCAAAAATCCATAGAAATTAATATAAATATAGTAAATCTAAAAATCATTAAAAGTCCATAAAAATCTCTAAAAATCTCAAAAAATCCCTAGAACTCATTAAAAATCCCAATAAATTGCTAAAAATCGTTAAAAAAAACATTAAAATCCATAAAGATCCCTACAAATCCCTAAAAATTCAAAAAATTCTTTAAAAATCTATAAAAATCCCTAAAAATCCATAAAATTTCCCTGAAAAATCACTACAAATCAATAAAAATTCCTAAAATTGCCCAATAATCCATAAAAATTCATTAATAATCCATATAAACCATTAAAAAATCCATACACATCTTTAAAAATTACTTAAAATCACTAGAAATAAATTAAAATTCGAAAAAATCCATAAAAATCTCTAAAAATCATTAGATATTACCAAAAATCCATAGAAATTCCTAACAAAATCCATAAAAATCTTTAAAAATCTCTAAATATCCCTAAAATTCACTAAAAATACCTTAAAATCTCTAGAAATCCTTAAAACCCTATAAAGAAATGGTCAAAATCTCTAAAAATCGCTAAATTCAACTAATAATCCCTAAAATTTTCTAAAACTCCTGAAAAATCCCTGTAAATAACTAAAAATTCCTAAATTTTTCTAAAAATCCTTAAAAATTTATAAAAACCAATAAAAATTTCTAAAAAAAATCTCTAAAAAATCCTTAATATTCCTAAAAGTTCATTTTTAGGGATTTGTAGGGATTTTTAGAGATTTTTAGGGATTTTTAGGCCTTTTAATGGAATGTATGGGATATTTCAGGATTTTTAATGATTTTTAGGTATATTTTAGGGAATTTTTATGGATTTTTAGTGGTTTCTTGAGTTTTTAGTGATTTTTTGTAATTTGTATTAATTGTTTGTAATTTTTAGGTATTTTTAGAAATTTTTAGGGATTTTTTATTGATTATTCGAGATTACTAGGGATTTTTAGTGAAGCTAACCTAACTACCTAACCTAACCTAACCTAACTTAACCTAACCTAACATTACCTAACCTAACCTAACCTAACCTATATTAACCTAACCTAACCTAACCTAACCTAACTTAACCTAACCTAACCTAAACTAACCTAACCTAACCTAACTTAACCTAACCTAACCTAACCTAACCTAACCTAACTTAACCTAACCTAACATAACCTAACTTAACCTAACCTAACCTAACCTAACTTAACCAAACCCAGCTTAACCTAACCTAACCTAACCTAACTTAACCTAACCTAACCTAACCTAACCTAAATTAACCAAACCTAACCTAACCTAACTTAACCTAACCTAACCAAACCTAACCTAACCTAATCTAACTTAACCTAACCTAACCTAACCTAACCTAACTTAACCTACCCTAACCTAACCTAACCTAACTTAACTTAACCTAACCTAACCTAACCTAACTTAACCTAACCTAACTTAACCTAACCTAACCTAACTTAACATAACCTAACCTAACCTAAACTAACCTAACGTAACTTAACCTAACCTAACCTAACTTAACTTAACCTAACTTAACCTAACCTAACTTAACCTAACCTAACTTAACCTAACCTAACCTATCCTAACCTAACTTAAACTAACCTAACCTAACCTAACTTAACCTAACCTAACCTAACCTAACCTAACCTAACTTAACTTAACCTAACCTAACCTAACCTAACCTAACCTAAGCTAACCTAACCTAACTTAACCTAACCTAACCTAACCTAACCTAACCTAACCTAACCTAACTTAACCTAGCCTAACCTAACCTAACCTAACCTAACTTAACCAAACCTAACCTAACCTAACCTAACCTAAATTAACCTAACCAAACCTAGCCTAACCTAACCTAACTTAACCTAACTTAACCTAACCTAACCTAACCAAACCTAACCTAACCTAACCTAACCTAACCTAACCTAACTTAACTTAACCTAACCTAACCTAGCCTAACCTAACTTAACCTAATGTAACCTAACCTAACCTAACTTAACCTAACCTAACCTAACCTAACCTAACTTAACCTAACCTAACCTAACCAAACCTAACCTAACTTAACCTAACCTAACCTAAACTAACCTAACCTAACCTAACTTAACCTAACCTAACCTAACCTAACCTAACTTAACCTAACCTAACCTAACCTAACATAACCTAACTTAACCTAACCTAACCTAACCTAACTTAACCAAACCTAGCTTAACCTAACCTAACCTAACCTAACCTAACCTTACTTAACCTAACCTAACCTAACCTAACCTAAATTAACCAAACCTAACCTAACCTAACCTAACCTAACCTAAGTTAACCTAACCTAACCTAACCTAACCTAACTTCACCTAACCTAACCTAACCGAACCTAACTTAACCTAACCTAACCTAACTTAACCAAACCTAACCTAACATAACCTAACATAACCTAACTTAACCTAACCTAACCTAACCTAACCTAACTTAACCTAACCTAACCTAACCTAGCCTAACTTAACCTAGCCTAACCTAACCTAACCTAACCTAACCTAACTTAACCTAACTTAACCTATCCTAACCTAACCTAACCTAACCTAAATTAACCTAACCTAACCTAGCCTAACCTAACCTAACTTAACCTAACTTAACCTAACCTAACCAAACCTAACTTAACCTAACCTAACCTAACCTAACCTAACCTATCTTAACTTAACCTAACCTAACCTAGCCTAACCTAACCTAACCTAACCTAACCTAACCTAACTTAACCTAACCTAACCTAACCTAACCTAACCTTTGGTTAGGTTAGGTTAGGTTAAGTTAGGTTAGGTTAGGTTAGGTTAAGTTAGATTAGGTTAGGTTTGGTTAGGTTAGGGTAAGTTAGGTTAGGTTAGGTTAGGCTAGCATAGGTTAAGTTAGGTTAGGTTAGGTTAGGTTAGGTTAAGTTAGGTTAGGATAGGTTAGGTTAGGTTAAGTTAGGTTAGGTTAAGTTAGGTTAGGTTAAGTTAGGTTAGGTTAGGTTAAGTTAGGTTAGGTTAGGTTAGGTTAAGTTAGGTTAGGTTAGGTTAGGTTAAGTTAGGTTAGGTTAGGTTAGGTTAGGTTAGCTTAGGTTAAGTTAGGTTAGGTTAGGTTATGTTAGGTTAGGTTAAGTTAGGTTAGGTTAGGTTAGGTTAGGTTAAGTTAGGTTAGGTTAGGTTAGGTTAGATTAGGTTATGTTAGGTTAAGTTAAGTTAGGTTAGGTTAGGTTAGGTTAGGTTAAGTTAGGTTAGGTTAGGTTAGGTTAGGTTAGGTTTAGTTAGGTTAGGTTAAGTTAGGTTAGGTTAGGTTAAGTTAGGTTAAGTTAAGTTCGGTTAGGTTAGGTTAGGTTAAGTTAGGTTAGGTTTGGTTAGGTTAGGTTAGGTTAGGTTAAGTTAGGTTAGGTTAGGTTAGGTTAAGTTAGGTTAGGTTAGGTTAGGTTAGGTTAAGTTAAGTTAGGTTAGGTTAAGTTAGGTTAGGTTAAGTTAGGTTAGGTTAGGTTAAGTTAGGTTAAGTTAAGTTAGGTAAGGTTAGGTTAGGTTAAGTTAGGTTATGTTAGGTTAGGTTAGGTTAGGTTAAGTTAAGTTAGGTTAGGTTAGGTTAAGTTAGGTTAGGTTAAGTTAGGTTAGGTTAGGTTAGGTTAGGTTAGGTTAGGTTAGGTTAGGTTAAGTTAGGTTAGGTTAGGTTAGGTTAGGTAGTTAGGTTAGCTTCACTAAAAATCCCTAGTAATCTCGAATAATCAATAAAAAATCCCTAAAAATCTCTAAAAATACCTAAAAATTACAAACAATTAATAAAAATTACAAAAAATCACTAAAAACTCAAGAAACCACTAAAAATCCATAAAAATTCCCTAAAATATACCTAAAAATCATTAAAAATCCTGAAATATCCCATACATTCCATTAAAAGTCCTAAAAATCCTTAAAAATCTCTAAAAATCCCTAAAAATCCCTAAATATCCTTAAAAATTCCTAACAATTCAAAAAATATCTAAAACTCCATAAAAGAAAATCCATAAAAATTTCTTAAAATCAATAAAAATAACAAAAATCCATGAAAAATCCAAAAAAACAAAAAAATATATAAAAATCCATGAAAAACACCAAAAATCAATAGAAATTAATATAAATATATTAAATCTAAAAATCATTAAAAGTCCATAAAAATCTCTAAAAATCTCAAAAAATCCCTAGAACTCATTAAAAATCCCAATAAATCGCTAAAAATCGTTAAAAAAAACATTAAAATCCATAAAAATCCCTACAAATCCCGAAAAATTCAAAAAATTCTTTAAAAATCTATAAAAATCCCTAAAAATCCATAAAATTTCCCTGAAAAATCCCTACAAATCAATAAAAATTCCTAAAATTCCCCAATAATCCATAAAAATTCATTAATAATCCATAGAAACCATTAAAAAATCCATACACATCTTTAAAAATTACTTAAAATCACTAGAAATAAATTAAAATTCGAAAAAATCCATAAAAATCTCTAAAAATCATTAGATATTACCAAAAATCCATAGAAATTCCTAACAAAATCCATAAAAATCGTTAAAAATCTCTAAATATCCCTAAAATTCACTAAAAATACCTTATAATCTCTAGAAATCCTTAAAACCCTATAAAGAAATGGTCAGAATCTCTAAAAATCGCTAAATTCAACTAATAATCCCTAAAATTTTCTAAAACTCCTGAAAAATCCCTGTAAATAACTAAAAATTCCTAAATTTTTCTAAAAATCCTTAAAAATTTATAAAAACCAATAAAAATTTCTAAAAAAAATCTCTAAAAAATCCTTAATATTCCTAAAAGTTCATTTTTAGGGATTTGTAGGGATTTTTTAGAGATTTTTAAGGATTTTTAGGACTTTTAATGGAATGTATGGGATATTTCAGGATTTTTAATGATTTTTAGGTATATTTTAGGGAATTTTTATGGATTTTTAGTGGTTTCTTGTGTTTTTAGTGATTTTTTGTAATTTTTATTAATTGTTTGTAATTTTTAGGTATTTTTAGAGATTTTTAGGGATTTTTTATTGATAATTCGAGATTACTAGGGATTTTTAGTGAAGCTAACCTAACTACCTAACCTAACCTAACTTAACCTAACCTAATTTAACCTAACCTAACCTAACCTAACTTAATCTAACCTAACCTAACCTAACCTAACCTAACTTAACCTAACCAAACCTAACCTAACTTAACCTAACCTAACCTAACTTAACCTAACCTAACCTAACCTAACTTAACCTAACCTAACCTAACTTAACCTAACCTAACCTAACCTAAATTAATCTAACCTAACCTAACCTAACCTAACCTAGCTTAACCTAACCTAACCTAACCTAACTTAAACTAACCTAACCTAACCTAACCTAAACTAACCTCTCTTAACCTAACCTAACATAACCTAACTTAACGCCACTTAACCTAACCTAACCTTGCTTAACCTAACCTAACCTCACTTAATCTAACCTAACCTAACCTAACATCACTTAACCTAACCTAACCTATCCTCACTTAACCTAACCTAACCTCACTTAACCTCACTTAACCTAACCTAACAACCTAATTTATCCTCACTTAACCTAACCTAACCTCACTTAACCTAACCTAACCGCACTTAACCTAACCTAACCTAACATAAACTATCCTCACTTAACCTAACCTAACCTAACCTCACTTAACCTAACCTAATCTAACCTAACCTAACCTGACCTAATCTAACCAAACCTAACCGAACCTCACTTAACCTAACCTAACCTCACTTAAACTAACCTAACTTAACCTAACCTAATCTCACTTAACCTAACCTAACCTAACCTCACTTGACCTAACCTACCTTAGTCTAACCCCACTTAGTCTAACCTAATCTTATTTAACCTAAGCTAACTTAACCTAACCTAACCTAACCTCACCTAATCTAACTTAACCTAACCTAACCTAAATTAACCAAACCTAACCTAAACTAACCTAACTTAACCTAACCTAACCAAACCTAACCTAACCTAACTTAACTTAACCTAACCTAACCTAACCTAACCTAACTTAACCTAACCTAACCTAACCTAATTTAACTTAACCTAATCTAACCTAACCTAACTTAACCTAACCTAACTTAACCTAACCTAACCTAACTTAACCTAACCTAACCTAACCTAAACTAACCTAACCTAACTTAACCTAACCTAACCTAACTTAACTTAACCTAACTTAACCTAACCTAACCTAACTTAACCTAACCGAACTTAACCTAACCTAACCTATCCTAACCTAACTTAAACTAACCTAACCTAACCTAACTTAACCAAACCTAACCTAACCTAACCTAACTTAACTTAACCTAACCTAACTTAACCTAACCTAACCTAACCTAACCTAACCTAACTTAACCTAACCTAACCTAACCTAACCTAACTTAACCTAACCTAACCTAACCTAACCTAACTTAACCTAACCTAACCTAACCTAACTTAACCTAGCCTAACCTAACCTAACCTAACCTAACTTAACCTAACTTAACCTAACCTAACCTAACCTAACCTAACCTAGCCTAACCTAGCCTAACCTAACCTATCTTAACCTAGCTTAAACTAACCAAACCTAACTTAACCAAACCTAACCTAACCTAATCTAACCTAACCTAAGCTAACTTAACTTAACCTAACCTAACCTAGCCTAACCTAACTTAACCTAACCTAACCTAACCCAACCTAACCTAACCCAACCTAACCCAACCTAACCTAACCTAACCCAACCTAACCTAACCCAACCTAACCTAACCTAACATAACCCAACCTAACCCAATCCAACCTAACCTTACCTAACCTAACCTAACCTAACCTAACCCAACCTAACCTAACCTAACCTAACCCAACCCAACCTTACCTAACCTAACCTAACCTAACCTAACCTAACCCAACCTAACCTAACCCAACCTAACCTAACCTAACCCAGCCTAACCTAACCTAACCTATCCAAACCTAACCTAACCCAACCTAACCTAACCTAACCTAACCCAACCCAACCTAACCTAACCTAACCTAACCTAACCAAACTAACCTAACCTAACCTAACCTAACCTAACCTAACCTAACTTAACTTAACCTAACCTAACCTAACCTAACTTAACCTAACCTAACTTACCCTAACCTAACCTAACTTAACATAACCTAACCTAACCTAAACTAACCTAACTTAACCTAACCTAACCTAACTTAACTTAACCTAACTTAACCTAACCTAACCTAACTTAACCTAACCTAACTTAACCTAACCTAACCTATCCTGACCTAACTTAAACTAACCTAACCTAACCTAACTTACCCTAACCTAACCTAACCTAACCTAACTTAACCTAACCTAACCTAACCTAACTTAACCTAACCTAACCTAACCTAACCTAACCTAAGTTAACCTAACCTAACCTAACCTAACCTAACCTAACTTAACCTAGCCTAACCTAACCTAACTTAACCTAGCCTAACCTAACCTAACTTAACCTAACCTAACCTAACCTAATTTAACCTAACCTAACCTAGCCTAACCTAACCTAACTTAACCTAACTTAACCTAACCTAACCTAACCAAACCTAGCTTAACCTAACCTAACCTAACCTAACCTAACTTAACCTAACCTAACCTAGCCTAACCTAACTTAACCTAACCTAACTTAACCTAACCTAACCTAACCTAACTTAACCTAACCTAACCTAACCTAACTTAACCTAACCTAACCTAACCTAACCTAACTTAACCTAACCTAACCTAAACTAACCTAACCTAACCTAACCTAACCTAACTTAACCTAACCTAACCTAACCTAACAT
Source organism: Halocaridina rubra (assembly GCA_037179515.1). Classification (NCBI taxonomy): domain Eukaryota; kingdom Metazoa; phylum Arthropoda; class Malacostraca; order Decapoda; family Atyidae; genus Halocaridina; species Halocaridina rubra. Next base: position 29,954 of record JAXCGZ010000518.1, on the reverse strand, counting down.
AACCTAACTTAACCTAACCTAACTTAACCAAACCTAGCATAACCTAACCTAACCTAACCTAACCTAACCTAACTTAACCTAACCTAACCTAACCTAACCTAAATTAACCAAACCTAACCTAACCTAACCTAACTTAACCTAACCTAACCAAACCTAACCTAACCTAACCTAACTTAACCTAACCTAACCTAACCTAACCTAACTTAACCTATCCTAACCTAACCTAACCTAACTTAACTTAACCTAACCTAACTTAACGTAACCTAACTTAACCTAACCTAACCTAACTTAACCTAACCTAACCTAACCTAAACTAACCTAACCTAACTTAACCTAACCTAACCTAACCTAACTTAACTTAACCTAACTTAACCTAACCTAACCTAACTTAACCTAACCTAACTTAACCTAACCAAACCTATCCTAACCTAACTGAAACTAACCTAACCTAACCTAACTTAACCTAACCTAACCTAACTTAACTAAACCTAACTTAACCAAACCTAACTTAACCTAACCTAACCTAACCTAACCTAACCTAACTTAACCTAACCTAACCTAACTTAGCCTAACCTAACCTAACCTAACCTAACTTAACCTAACCTAACCTAACCTACCCTAACCTAACCTAACTTAACCTAACCTAACCTAACTTAACCTAACCTAACCTAACCTAACTTACCCTAGCCAAACCTAACCTAACCTAACCTAACTTAACCTAACTTAACCTAACCTAACCTAACCTAACCTAACCTAAATTAACCTAGCCTAACCTAGCCTAACCTAACCTAACTTTACCTAACTTAACCTAGCCTAACCTAGCCAAACCTAACCTAACCTAACCTAACCTAACCTAACCTAACTTAACCTAACCTAACCTAGCCTAACCTAACTTAACCTAACCTAACCTAACTTAACCTAACCTAACCTAACCTAACCTAACTTAACCTAACTTAACCTAACCTAACCTAACCTAACTTAACCTAACCTAACCTAACCTAACCTAACCTAACTTAACCTAACCTAACCTAACCTAACATAACCTAACCTAACCTAACCTAACTTAACCTAACCTAACCTAACCTAACCTTAGGTTAGGTTAGGTTAAGTTAGGTTAGGTTAGGTTAGGTTAGGTTAAGTTAAGTTAGGTTAGGTTAGGTTAAGTTAGGTTTGGTTAGGTTAAGTTAGGTTAAGTTAGGTTAGGTTAGGTTAGGTTAGGTTAGGCTAGGTTAAGTTAGGTTAGGTTAGGTTAGGTTAGGTAGTTAGGTTAGCTTCACTAAAAATCCCTAGTAATCTCGAATAATCAATAAAAAATCCCTAAAAATCTCTAAAAATACCTGAAAATTACAAACAATTAATAAAAATTACAAAAAATCACTAAAAACTCAAGAAACCACTAAAAATCCATAAAAATTCCCTAAAATATACCTAAAAATCATAAAAAATCCTGAAATATCCCATACATTCCATTAAAAGTCCTAAAAATCCTTAAAAATCTCTAAAAATCCCTACAAATCCCTGTAAATCCTTAAAAATTCCTAACAATTCAAAAAATATCTAAAACTCCATAAAAGAAAATCCATAAAAATCTCTTAAAATCAATAAAAATAACAAAAAATCCATGAAAAATTCAAAAAACAAAAAAAATATATAAAAATCCATGAAAAACACCAAAAATCAATAGAAATTAATATAAATATATTAAATCTAAAAATCATTAAAAGTCCATAAAAATCTCTAAAAATCTCAAAAAATACCTAGAACTCATTAAAAATCCCAATAAATCGCTAAAAATCGTTAAAAAAACATTAAAATCCATAAAAATCCTTACAAATCCCGAAAAATTCATAAAATTCTTTAAAAATCTATATAAATCCCTAAAAATCCATAAAATTTCCCTGAAAAATCCCTACAGATCAATAAAAATTCCTAAAATTCCCCAATAATCCATAAAAATTCATTAATAATCCATAGAAACCATAAAAAAATCAATACACATCTTTAAAAATTACTTAAAATCACTAGAAATAAATTAAAATTCGAAAAAATCCATAAAAATCTCTAAAAATCATTAGATATTACCAAAAATCCATAGAAATTCCTAACAAAATCCATAAAAATCTTTAAAAATCTCTAAATATCCCTAAAATTCACTAAAAATACCTTAAAATCTCTAGAAATCCTTAAAACCCTATAAAGAAATGGTCAAAATCTCTAAAAATCGCTAAATTCAACTAATAATCCCTAAAATTTTCTAAAACTCCTGAAAAATCCCTGTAAATAACTAAAAATTCCTAAATTTTTCTAAAAATCCTTAAAAATTTATAAAACCAATTAAAATTTCTAAAAAAAAATCTCTAAAAAATCCTTAATATTCCTAAAAGTTCATTTTTAGGGATTTGTAGGGATTTTTAGAGATTTTTAAGGATTTTTAGGCCTTTTAATGGAATGTATGGGATACTTCAGGATTTTTAATGATTTTTAGGTATATTTTAGGGAATTTTTATGGATTTTTAGTGGTTTCTTGGGTTTTTAGTGATTTTTTGTAATTTTTATTAATTGTTTGTAATTTTTAGGTAGTTTTAGAAATTTTTAGGGATTTTTTATTGATTATTCGAGATTACTAGGGATTTTTAGTGAAGCTAACCTAACTACCTAACCTAACCTAACCTAACTTAACCTAACCTAACTTAACCTAACTTAACCTAACCTAACCTAACTTAACTTAACCTAACCTAACCTAAACTAACCTAACCTAACCTAACTTAACCTATCCTAACCTAACCTAACTTAACTTAACCTAATTTAACCTAACCTAACCTAACTTAACCTAACCTAACTTAACCTAACCTAACCTATCCTAACCTAACTTAAACTAACCTAACCTAACCTAACTTAACCTAACCTAACCTAACCTAACCTAACCTAACTTAACTTAACCTAACCTAACCTAACCTAACTTAACCTAACCTAACCTAACCTAACCTAACCTAACTTAACCTAACCTAACCTAACCTAACCTAACTTAACCTAACTTAACCTAACCTAACCTAACTTAACCAAACCTAACCTAACATAACCTAACATAACCTAACTTAACCTAGCCTAACCTAACCTAACCTAACTTAACCTAACCTAACCTAACCTAACCTAACTTAACCTAGCCTAACCTAACCTAACCTAACCTAACCTAACTTAACCTAACTTAACCTAACCTAACCTAACCTAACCTAACCTAAATTAACCTAACCTAACCTAGCCTAACCTAACCTAGCTTAACCTAACTTAACCTAACCTAACCAAACCTAACTTAACCTAACCTAACCTAACCTAACCTAACTTAACCTAACCTAACCTAACCTAGCCTAACCTAACCTAACTTAACTTAACTTAACCTAACCTAACCTAGCCTAACCTAACCTAACCTAACCTAACCTAACCTAACCTAACCTAACTTAACCTAACCTAACCTAACCTAACCTAACCTAACCTTTGGTTAGGTTAGGTTAGGTTAAGTTAGGTTAGGTTAGGTTAGGTTAAGTTAGATTAGGTTAGGTTAGGTTAGGTTAAGGTAAGTTAGGTTAGGTTAGGTTAGGTTAGGTTAGGTTAAGTTAGGTTAGGTTAAGATAGGTTAGGTTAGGTTAGGTTAGGTTAAGTTAGGTTAGGTTAGGTTAGGTTAGGTTAGGTTAAGTTAGGTTAGGTTAGGTTAAGTTAGGTTAAGTTAAGTTAGGTTAGGTTAGGTTAGGTTAGGTTAGGTTAGGTTAAGTTAGGTTAGGTTAGGTTAGGTTAGGTTAAGTTAGGTTAGGTTAGGTTAGGTTAGGTTAGCTTAGGTTAAGTTAGGTTAGGTTAGGTTATGTTAGGTTAGGTTAAGTTAGGTTAGGTTAGGTTAGGTTAAGTTAGGTTAGGTTAGGTTAGGTTAGATTAGGTTATGTTAGGTTAAGTTAAGTTAGGTTAGGTTAGGTTAGGTTAGGTTAAGTTAGGTTAGGTTAGGTTAGGTTAGGTTTAGTTAGGTTAGGTTAAGTTAGGTTAGGTTAGGTTAAGTTAGGTTAAGTTAAGTTAGGTTAGGTTAGGTTAGGTTAAGTTAGGTTAGGTTAGGTTAGGTTAGATTAGGTTAAGTTAGGTTAGGTTAGGTTAGGTTAGGTTAGGTTAAGTTAAGTTAGGTTAGGTTAAGTTAGGTTAGGTTAAGTTAGGTTAGGTTAGGTTAAGTTAGGTTAAATTAGGTAAGGTTAGGTTAGGTTAAGTTAGGTTATGTTGGGTTAGGTTAGGTTAGGTTAAGTTAAGTTAGGTTAGGTTAGGTTAAGTTAGGTTAGGTTAGGTTAGGCTAGGTTAGGTTAGGTTAAGTTAGGTTAGGTTAAGTTAGGTTAGGTTAGGTTAGGTTAGGTAGTTAGGTTAGCTTCACTAAAAATCCCTAGTAATCTCGAATAATCAATAAAAAATCCCTAAAAATCTCTAAAAATACCTAAAAATTACAAACAATTAATAAAAATTACAAAAAATCACTAAAAACTCAAGAAACCACTAAAAATCCATAAAAATTCCCTAAAATATACATAAAAATCATTAAAAATCCTGAAATATCCCATACATTCCATTAAAAGTCCTAAATATCCTTAAAAATCTCTAAAAATCCCTACAAATCCCTAAATATCCTTAAAAATTCCTAACAATTCAAAAAATATCTAAAACTCCATAAAAGAAAATCCATAAAAATTTCTTAAAATCAATAAAAATAACAAAAAATCCATGAAAAATCCAAAAAAACAAAAAAATATATAAAAATCCATGAAAAACACCAAAAATCAATAGAAATTAATATAAATATATTAAATCTAAAAATCATTAAAAGTCCATAAAAATCTCTAAAAATCTCAAAAAATCCCTAGAACTCATTAAAATTCCCAATAAATCGCTAAAAATCGTTAAAAAAAACATTAAAATCCATAAAAATCCCTACAAATCCCGAAAAATTCAAAAAATTCTTTAAAAATCTATAAAAATCCCTAAAAATCCATAAAATTTCCCTGAAAAATCCCTACAAATCAATAAAAATTCCTAAAATTCCCCAATAATCCATAAAAATTCATTAATAATCCATAGAAACCATTAAAAAATCCATACACATCTTTAAAAATTACTGAAAATCACTAGAAATAAATTAAAATTCGAAAAAATCCATAAAAATCTCTAAAAATCATTAGATATTACCAAAAATCCATAGAAATTCCTAACAAAATCCATAAAAATCTTTAAAAATCTCTAAATATCCCTAAAATTCACTAAAAATACCTTAAAATCTCTAGAAATCCTTAAAACCCTATAAAGAAATGGTCAAAATCTCTAAAAATCGCTATATTCAACTAATAATCCCTAAAATTTTCTAAAACTCCTGAAAAATCCCTGTAAATAACTAAAAATTCCTAAATTTTTCTAAAAATCCTTAAAAATTTATAAAACCAATAAAAATTTCTAAAAAAAATCTCTAAAAAATACTTAATATTCCTAAAAGTTCATTTTTAGGGATTTGTAGGGATTTTTAGAGATTTTTAAGGATTTTTAGGCCTTTTAATGGAATGTATGGGATATTTCAGGATTTTTAATGATTTTTAGGTATATTTTAGGGAATTTTTATGAATTTTTAGTGGTTTCTTGAGTTTTTAGTGATTTTTTGTAATTTTTATTAATTGTTTGTAATTTTTAGGTAGTTTTAGAAATTTTTAGGGATTTTTTATTGATTATTCGAGATTACTAGGGATTTTTAGTGAAGCTAACCTAACTACCAAACCTAACCTAACCTAACTTAACCTAACCTAACTTTACCTAACCTAACCTAACCTAACCTAACTTAACCTAACCTAACCTACCCTAACTTAACCTAACCTAACCTAAACTAACCTAACCTAACCTAACTTAACCTAACCTAACCTAACCTAACCTAACTTAACCAAACCTAGCTTAACCTAACCTAACCTAACCTAACCTAGCTTAACCTAACCTAACCTAAATTAACCAAACCTAACCTAACCTAACCTAACTTAACCTAACCTAACCTAACTTATCCTAACATAACCTAACTTAACCTAACCTAACCTAACTTAACCTAACCTAACCTAACCTAACTTAACATAACCTAACCTAACCTAACCTAACTTAACCTAACCTAACTTAACCTAACTTAACCTAACCTAACCTAACTTAACTTAACCTAACCTAACCTAAACTAAACTAACCTAACCTAACTTAACCTAACCTAACCAAACTTAACTTAACCTAACTTAACCTAACCTAACCTAACTTAACCTAACCTAACTTAACCTAACCTAACCTATCCTAACCTAACTTAAACTAACCTAACCTAACCTAACTTAACCTAACCTAACCTAACCTAACCTAACCTAACTTAACTTAACCTAACCTAACCTAACCTAACTTAACCTAACCTAACCTAACCTAACCTAACCTAACTTATCCTAACCTAACCTAACCTAACCTAACCTAACCTAACCTAACCTAACTTAACCAAACCTAACCTAACATAACCTAACATAACCTAACTTAACCTAACCTAACTTAACCTAACCTAACCTAACCTAACCTAACTTAACCTAACCTAACCTAACCTAACCTAACTTAACCTAGCTTAACCTAACCTAACCTAACCTAAATTAACCTAACCTAACCTAGCCTAACCTAACCTAACTTAACCTAACTTAACCTAACCTAACCAAACCTAACTTAACCTAACCTAACCTAACCTAACCTAACCTAACCTAACTTAACTTAACCTAACCTAACATAGCCTAACCTAACTTAACCTAACCTAACCTAACCTAACCAAACCTAACTTAACCTAACCTAACCTAACCTAACCTAACCTAACCTAACCTTTGGTTAGGTTAGGATAGGTTAAGTTAGGTTAGGTTAGGTTAGGTTAAGTTAGATTAGGTTAGGTTAGGTTAGGTTAGGGTAAGTTAGGTTAGGTTAGGTTAGGTTAGGTTAGGTTAAGTTAGGTTAGGTTAGGTTAGGTTAGGTTAAGTTAGGTTAGGTTAAGTTAGGTTAGGTTAGGTTAGGTTAGGTTAGGTTAGGTTAGGTTAAGTTAGGTTAGGTTAGGTTAGGTTAGGTTAGGCTAGGTTAGGTTAGATTAAGTTAGGTTAGGTTAGGTTATATTAGGTTAGGTTAAGTTAGGTTAGGTTAGGTTAGGTTAGGTTAAGTTAGGTTAGGTTAGGTTAGGTTAGATTAGGTTATGTTAGGTTAAGTTAAGTTAGGTTAGGTTTGGTTAGGTTAGGTTAAGTTAGGTTAGGTTAGGTTAGGCTAGGTTAGGTTTAGTTAGGTTAGGTTAAGTTGGGTTAGGTTAGGTTAAGTTAGGTTAAGTTAAGTTAGGTTAGGTTAGGTTAGGTTAAGTTAGGTTAGGTTAGGTTAGGTTAGGTTAAGTTAGGTTAGGTTAGGTTAGGTTAGGTTAAGTTAGGTTAGGTTAGGTTAGGTTAAGTTAAGTTAGGTTAGGTTTGGTTAGGTTAGGTTAAGTTAGGTTAGGTTAAGTTAGGTTAGGTTAGGTTAAGTTAGGTTAAGTTAAGTTAGGTAAGGTTAGGTTAGGTTAAGTTAGGTTATGTTAGGTTAGGTTAGGTTAGGTTAAATTAAGTTAGGTTAGGTTAGGTTAAGTTAGGTTAGGTTAAGTTAGGTTAGGTTAGGTTAGGTTTGGTTAGGTTAGGTTAAGTTAGGTTAGGTTAGGTTAGGTTAGGTTAAGTTAGGTTAGGTTAAGTTAGGTTAGGTTAGGTTAGGTTAGGTAGTTAGGTTAGCTTCACTAAAAATCCCTAGTAATCTCGAATAATCAATAAAAAATCCCTAAAAATCTCAAAAAATACCTAAAAATTAGAAACAATTAATAAAAATTACAAAAAATCACTAAAAACTCAAGAATCCACTAAAAATCCATAAAAATTCCCTAAAATATACCTAAAAATCATTAAAAATCCTGAAATATCCCATACATTCCATTAAAAGTCCTAAAAATCCTTAAAAATCTCTAAAAATCCCTATAAATCCCTAAATATCCTTAAAAATTCCTAACAATTCAAAAAATATCTAAAACTCCATAAAAGAAAATCCATAAAAATTTCTTAAAATCAATAAAAATAACAAAGAATCCATGAAAAATCCAAAAAAACAAAAAAATATATAAAAATCCATGAAAAACACCAAAAATCAATAGAAATTAATATAAATATATTAAATCTAAAAATCATTAAAAGTCCATAAAAATCTCTAAAAATCTCAAAAAATCCCAAGAACTCATTAAAAATCCCAATAAATCGCTAAAAATCGTTAAAAAAAACATTAAAATCCATAAAAATCCCTACAAATCCCGAAAAATTCAAAAAATTCTTTAAAAATCTATAAAAATCCCTAAAAATCCATAAAATTTCCCTGAAAAATCCCTACAAATCAATAAAAATTCCTAAAATTCCCCAATAATCCATAAAAATTCATTAATAATCCATAGAAACCATTAAAAAATCCATACACATCTTTAAAAATTACTTAAAATCACTAGAAATAAATTAAAATTCGAAAAAATCCATAAAAATCTCTAAAAATCATTAGATATTACCAAAAATCCATAGAAATTCCTAACAAAATCCATAAAAATCTTTAAAAATCTCTAAATATCCCTAAAGTTCACTAAAAATACCTTATAATCTCTAGAAATCCTTAAAACCCTATAAAGAAATGGTCAAAATCTCTAAAAATCGCTAAATTCAACTAATAATCCCTAAAATTTTCTAAAACTCCTGAAAAATCCCTGTAAATAACTAAAAATTCCTAAATTTTTCTAAAAATCCTTAAAAATTTATAAAAACCAATAAAAATTTCTAAAAAAAATCTCTAAAAAATCCTTAATATTCCTAAAAGTTCATATTTAGGGATTTGTAGGGATTTTTTTTAGAGATTTTTAAGGATTTTTAGGACTTTTAATGGAATGTATGGGATATTTCAGGATTTTTAATGATTTTTAGGTATATTTTAGGGAATTTTTATGGATTTTTAGTGGTTTCTTGTGTTTTTAGTGATTTTTTGTAATTTTTATTAATTGTTTGTAATTTTTAGAGATTTTTAGGGATTTTTTATTGATAATTCGAGATTACTAGGGATTTTTAGTGAAGCTAACCTAACTACCTAACCTAACCTAACTTAACCTAACCTAACATAACCTAACCTAACCTAACCTAACTTAACCTAACCTAACCTACCCTAACTTAACCTAACCTAACCTAACCTAACTTAACCTAACCTAACTTAACCTAACCTAACCTAACCTAAATTAATCTAACCTAACCTAACTTAACCTAACCTAACTTAACCTAACCTAACCTAAGCTAACTTAAACAAACCTAACCTAACCTAACCTAAACTAACCTCACTTAACCTAACCTAACATAACCTAACTTAACATCACTTAACCTAACCTAACCTTGCTTAACCTAACCTAACCTCACTTAATCTAACCTAACCTAACATCACTTAACCTAACCTAACCTATCCTCACTTAACCTAACCTAACCTCACTTAACCTCACTTAACCTAACTTAACAACCTAACTTATCCTCACTTAACCTAACCTAACCTCACTTAACCTAACCTAACCGCACTTAACCTAACCTAACCTAACATAATCTATCCTCACTTAATACTAACCTAACCTAACCTCACTTAACCTAACCTAATCTAACCTAACCTAACCTGACCTAATCTAACCTAACCTAACCGAACCTCACTTAACCTAACCTAACCTCATTTAAACTAACCTAACTTAACCTAACCTAATCTCACTTAACCTAACCTAACCTCACTTAACCTAACCTACCTTAGTCTAACCCCACTTAGTCTAACTTAATCTTATTTAACCTAAGCTAACTTAACCTAACCTAACCTCACCTAATCTAACCTTACTTAACCTATCCTAACCTAACCTAACATTTCTTAACCTTACCTAACTTAAGCTCACTTAACCTAGCCTCATCTAACCTAACCTAACCTCACTTGACCAAACCTAACCTAACCTCACTTGCCCTAACCAAACCTAACCTATCCTAACCTAGCTTTACCTACTTTAACTTAACCTAACCTAACTTCACTAAGCCTAACCTAACCTAACCTCACCTAACCTAATCTCACTTAACCTAACCTAACCTAATCTATCCAAACCTCACTTAACCTAACCTAACCTAGCCTAACCTACCCTAACCACACTTAACCTAACCTAACCTAACTTTGCTTAACCTAACCTATCTTAGCCTAACCTCACTTAACCTAACCTAACTTAACCTAACCTAACTTAACCTAACCTAACATAACCTAACTTAACCTAACCTAACCTAACTTAACCAAACCTAGCTTAACCTAACCAAACCTAACCTAACTTAACCTAACCTAACCTAAATTAACCAAACCTAACCTAACCTAACCTAACTTAACCTAACCTAACCAAACCTAACCTAACTTAACTTAACTTAACCTAACCTAACCTAACTTAACCTAACCTAACCTAACCTAATTTAACTTAACCTAATCTAACCTAACCTAACTTAACCTAACCTAACTTAACCTAACCTAAACTAACTTAACATAACCTAACCTAACCTAAACTAACCTAACCTAACTTAACCTAACCTAACTTAACTTAACCTAACTTAACATAACCTAACCTAACTTAACCTAACCTAACTTAACCTAACCTATCCTAACCTAACTTAAACTAACCTAACCTAACTTAACCTAACCTAACTTAACTTAACCTAACCTAACTTAACCTAACCTAACTTAACCTAACCTAACCTAACCTAACTTAACCTAACCTAACTTAACCTAACCTAACCTAACTTAACCTAACGTAACCTAACCTAACCTAACTTAACCTACCCTAACCTAACCTAACTTAACCTAGCCTAACCTAACCTAACTTAACCTAACCTAACCTAACTTAACCTAGCTTAACCTAACCAAACCTAACTTAACCTAACCTAACATAACCTAATCTAACCTAACCTAAGCTAACTTAACTTAACCTAACCTAACCTAGCCTGACCTAACTTAACCTAACTTAACCTAACCTAACCTAACTTAACCTAACTTAACCTAACCTAACCTAACTTAACTTAGCCTAACCTAACCTAACATAACCTAACTTAACCTAACCTAACCTAACCTAACTTAACCAAACCTAGCTTAACCTAACCTAACCTAACTTAACCTAACCTAACCTAACCTAACCTAAATTAACCAAACCTAACCTAACCTAACCAAACCTAACCTAACCTAACTTAACCTAACCTAACCTAACTTAACCTAACCTAACCTAACCTAACCTACCTTAACTTAACCTAACCTAACCTAACTTAACCTAACCTAACTTAACCTAACCTAACCTAACTTAATATAACCTAACCTAACCTAAACTAACCTAACCTAACTTAACCTAACCTAACCTAATGTAACTTAACTTAACCTAACTTAACCTAACCTAACCTAACTTAACCTAACCTAACTTAACCTAACCTAACCTATCCTAACCTAACTTAAACTAACCTAACCTAACCTAACTTAACCTAACCTAACCTAACCTAACTTAACCTAACCTAACCTAACTTAACCTAACCTAACCTAACTTAACCTAACCAAACCTAACCTAACTTAACCTAACCTAACCTAACTTAACCTAACCTAACCTAAGCTAACTTAACCTAGCCTAACCTAACCTAACCTAACTTAACCTAACTTAACCTAACCTAACCTAACCTAAATTAACCTAACCTAACCTAGCCTAACCTAACCTAACTTAACCTAACTTAACCTAACCAAACCTAACTTAACCTAACCTAACCTAACCTAGCCTAACCTAACCTAACTTAACTTAACCTAACCTAACCTAGCCTAACCTATCTTAATCTAACCTAACCTAACTTAACCTAACCTAACTTAACCTAACCTAACCTAACCTAACCTAACCTAACTTAACCTAGCCTAACCTAACCTAACATAACCTAACCTAACCTAACCTAACTTAACCTAACCTAACCTAACCTAACTTAACCTAACCTAACCTAACGTAACCTAACCTAACCTTAGGTTAGGTTAGGTTAGGTTAAGTTAGGTTAGGTTAGGTTAGGTTAAGTTAAGTTAGGTTAGGTTAGGTTAAGTTAGGTTAGGTTAGGTTAGGTTAGGTTAAGTTAGGTTAGGTTAGGTTAGGCTAAGTTAGGTTAGGTTAAGTTAGGTTAGGTTAGGTTAGGTTAGGTAGTTAGGTTAGCTTCACTAAAAATCCCTAGTAATCTCGAATAATCAATAAAAAATCCCTAAAAATCTCTAAAAATACCTAAAAATTACATACAATTAATAAAAATTACAAAAAATCACTAAAAACTCAAGAAACCACTAAAAATCCATAAAAATTCCCTAAAATATACCTAAAAATCATAAAAAATCCTGAAATATCCCATACATTCCATTAAAAGTCCTAAAAATCCTTAAAAATCTCTAAAAATCCCTACAAATCCCTAAAAATCCTTAAAAATTCCTAACAATTCGAAAAATATCTAATACTCCATAAAAGAAAATCCATAAAAATTTCTTAAAATCAATAAAAATAACAAAAAATCCATGAAAAATCCAGAAAAAAACCAAAAAATTTATAAAAATCCATGAAAAACACCAAAAATCAATAGAAATTAATATAAATATATTAAATCTAAAAATCATTAAAAGTCCATAAAAATCTCTAAAAATCTCAAAAAATCCCTAGAACTCATTAAAAATCCCAATAAATCGCAAAAAATCGTTAAAAAAAACATTAAAATCCATAAAAATCCCTACAAATCCCGAAAAATTCAAAAAATTCTTTAAAAATCTATAAAAATCCCTAAAAATCCATAAAATTTCCCTGAAAAATCCCTACAAATCAATAAAAATTCCTAAAATTCCCCAATAATCCATAAAAATTCATTAATAATCCATAGAAACCATTAAAAAATCCATACACATCTTTAAAAATTACATAAAATCACTAGAAATAAATTAAAATTCGAAAAAATCCATAAAAATCTCTAAAAATCATTAGATATTACCAAAAAATCCATAGAAATTCCTAACAAAATCCATAAAAATCTTTAAAAATCTCTAAATATCCCTAAAATTCACTAAAAATGCCTTAAAATCTCTAGAAATCCTTAAAACCCTATAAAGAAATGGTCAAAATCTCTAAAAATCGCTAAATTCAACTAATAATCCCTAAAATTTTCTAAAACTCCTGAAAAATCCCTGTAAATAACTAAAAATTCCTAAATTTTTTTAAAAATCCTTAAAAATTTATAAAAACCAATAAAAATTTCTAAAAAAAAATCTCTAAAAAATCCTTAATATTCCTAAAAGTTCATTTTTAGGGATTTGTAGGGATTTTTAGAGATTTTTAAGGATTTTTAGGACTTTTAATGGAATGTATGGGATATTTCAGGATTTTTAATGATTTTTAGGTATATTTTAGGGAATTTTTATGGATTTTTAGTGGTTTCTTGAGTTTTTAGTGTTTTTTTGTAATTTTTATTAATTGTTTGTAATTTTTAGGTATTTTTAGAGATTTTTAGGGATTTTTTATTGATAATTCGAGATTACTAGGGATTTTTAGTGAAGCTAACCTAACTACCTAACCTAACCTAACTTAACCTAACTTAACCTAACCTAACCTAACCTAACTTAACCTAACCTAACCTAACCTAACTTAACTTAACCTAACCTAACCTAACCTAACTTAACCTAACCTAACATAACCCAACCTAACTTAACCTAACCTAACCTAACTTAACCTAACCTAACTTAACCTAACCTAAATTAATCTAACCTAACCTAACTTAACCTAACCTAACTTAACCTTACCTAACCTAACTTAAATTAACCTAACCTAACCTAACCTAAACTAACCTCACTTAACCTAACCTAACATAACCTAACTTAACGTCACTTAACCTAACCTAACCTCGCTTAACCTAACCTCACTTAATCTAACCTAACCTAACATCACTTAACCTAACCTAACCTCACTTAACCTAACCTAACCTCACTTAACCTAACCTAACAACCTAACTTATCCTCACTTAACCTAACCTAACCTCCCTTAACCTAACCTAACCGCACTTAACCTAACCTAACCTAACATAAACTATCCTCACTTAACCTAACCTAACCTAATCTAACCTAACCTAACCTGACCTAATCTAACCTAACCTAACAGAACCTCACTTAACCTAACCTAACCTCACTTAAACTAACCTAACTTAACCTAACCTAATCTCACTTAACCTAACCTAACCTCACTTAACCTAACCTACCTTAGTCTAACCCCACTTAGTCTAACCTAATCTTATTTAACCTAAGCTAACTTAACCTAACCTAACCTAACCTCACCTAATCTAACCTTACTTAACCTATCCTAACCTAACCTAACATTTCTTAACCTTACCTAACTTAAGCTCACTTAACCTAGCCTCATCTAACCTGACCTAACCTCACTTGACAAAACCTAACCTAACCTCACTTACCCTAACCAAACCTAACCTATCCTAACCTAGCTTTACCTACTTTAACTTAACCTAACCTAACTTCACTAAGCCTAACCTAACCTAACCTCACCTAACCTAATCTCACTTAACCTAACCTAATCTATCCTAACCTCACTTAACCTAACCTAACCTAGCCTAACCTACCCTAACCACACTTAACCTAACCTAACCTAACCTAACTTCGCTTAACCTAACCTATCTTAGCCTAACCTCACTTAACCTAACCTCACTTAACATAACCTAACCTAACCTCACTTAACCTAACCTAACCTCACTTAACCTAACCTCACTTAACCTATCCTCACTTAACCTAACCTAACCTCACTTAACCTAACCTCACTTAACATAACCTAACCTCACTTAACCTAACCTAACCTCACTTAACCTAACCTAACATCACATAACCTAACCTCACTTAACCTAGCCTAACCTCACTTAACCTAACCTCACTTAACCTAACCTAACCTCACTTAACCTAACCTAACCTCACTTA
Organism: Halocaridina rubra; assembly: GCA_037179515.1. Classification (NCBI taxonomy): domain Eukaryota; kingdom Metazoa; phylum Arthropoda; class Malacostraca; order Decapoda; family Atyidae; genus Halocaridina; species Halocaridina rubra. The sequence goes on along the minus strand of JAXCGZ010000518.1, from coordinate 14,864 downwards.
ACCTAAAATAACCTAACCTCACTTAACCTAACCTCACTTAACCTAACCTAAACTAACCTCACTTAACCTAACCTGACCTAACCTAACCTCACTTAACCTAATCTAACATAAACCAACTTAGCCTCACTCAACCTAACCTAATCAAACCTAACTTCGCTTAACCTAACCTAACCTAATCTAGCCTCATTTGACCTAACCTAACCTCACTTAACCTAACTAACCTAGACTATCCTCACTTAACCTAACCTAACCAAACCTCACTTAACCTAACCTTACCTAACCTAACTTAACCTAGCTTAACCTCACTTAACCTAACCTAACCTCATTTAACCTAACCTAACCTCACTTAATCAAACCTAACCTAATGTGACCTAACCTCACTTAACCTAACCTAACCAAACCTCACTTAACCTAACCTAATCAAACCTCACTTAACCTAACCTAACATAACCTAACTTAACCTCACTTAACCTAACCTAACCTAACCTCACTTAACCTAACCTAACCTCACTTAACCTAACCTAACCTCACTTAACGTAACCTAGCCTAACATAGCCTAACTTAACCTAACCTCACATAATCTAACCTAACCTAACCTAACCTCACTTAACCTAACCTAACATAAACTATCCTCACTTAACCTAACCTAACCTTTTTAACATAACCTAACCTAACCTCACTTAAAATAACCTAACCTCACTTAACCTAACCTAACCTAACAAAACCTAAATTAACCTCACTTAACCTAACCTCACTTAACCTAACCTAACCTAAATTCACTTAACCTAACCTAACCTAGCCTCACTTAACCTAACCTCACTTAACCTGACCTAACCTAACCTCACTTAACCTAACCTAACCTAATCTCACTTAACCTAACCTGACCTAACCTAACCTAAACTAGCCTAACCTAACCTCACTTAACCTAACCTAAAATAACCTAACCTAACCTCACTTAACCTAACCTAACCTCACTTAACCTAACCTCACTTAACCAACCTTAACCTAACCAAACCTCACTTAACCTAACCTAACCTCACTTAACCTATCCTAACCTCACTTAACCTAACCTCACTTAATCTGATCTAACCTCACTTAACCTAACCTAGCCTCACTTATCCCAACCTAACCTCACTTAACCTAACCTAACCTCACTTAACCTAACCTGACCTAATGTAAGCTAACCTAACTTAACCTCACTTAACCTAATCTAACCTAACCTCACTTAACCTAACCTAACATAACCTAACTTAACCTCACTTAACCTAACCTAAACTCACTTAACCTAACCTAACCTTACTTAACCTAACCTAACATAACCTAACTTAACATCATTTAACCTAACCTAACCTCGCTTAACCTAACCTCACTTAATCTAACCTAACCTAATCTAACCTAACCTCACTTAACCTAATCTCACTTAACCTAACCTAACCTCACTTAACCTATCCTCACTTATCCTAACCTAACCTAACCTCACTAAACCTAACCTAACCTCACTTAACCTAACCTAACGTCACTTAACCTAACCTCACTTACCCTAGCCTAACCTCACTTAACCTAACCTCACTTAACCTAACCTAACCTCACTTAACCTAACTTAACCTAAACAATCCTCACTTAACCTAACCTAACCTCCCTTAAGCTAACCTAACCTAACCAAACCTCACTTAACCTAACCTCACTTAACCTAACATAACCTAACTAAACCTAACCTAACCTCACTTACCCTAACCTCACTTATCCTAACCTGACCTAACCTAACCTCACTTAACCTAACCTAACCTCACATAACCTAACCTCACTTAACCTAACCTGACCTAACCTAACCTCACTTAACCTAACCTAATCTAACCTCAGTTAACCTAACCTAAGCTAACCTCACTTAACCTAACCTAACATAACCTCACTTAACCAAACCTAACTTAACCTATCTTCACCTAACCAAACATAACCTAACCTAACCTCACTTAACCTAATCTCACTTAACCTAACATAACCTAACCTCACTTAACCTAATATAACCTAACTAAACCTCACCTAACCTAACCTTACTTAACCTAGCCTAACCTAACCTCACTTAACCAAACCTAACCTAACCTAACCTCACTTAAAACTAATCTCACTTAAAATATCTTAACCTAACCTAACCTAATTTCACTTAACCTAACCTAATCTAATCAATCCTCACTTAACCTAACCTCACTTAACCAAACCTAAACAAACATAACCTAACTTAACATCACTTAACCTAACCTAACCTCACTTAACCTAACCTCACTTATCCTAACCTATCCTCACTTGACCTAACCTAGCCTCACTTAACCTAACCTAACCTCACTTAACCTAACCTAACATAGCCTAACTTAACCTAACCTAACCTCACTTAACCTAACCTAACCTCACTTAACCTAACCTAACATCGCTTAACATAACCTCACTTAACCTGACCTAACCTAACCTCACTTAACCTAACCTGACCTAACCTCACTTAACCTAACCTAACCTCACTTAACCTAACCTAACCTAACTTCACTTAACCTAACCTCACTTAACCCAACCTAACCTAAACTATCCTCACTTAGCCTAACCTAACCTCACTTAACCTAACCTAACTTCACTTAATCTAACCTAACCTAACCTCACTTAACCTAATCTCACTTAGCCTAACCTAACCTCGCTTAACCTAACCTAATCAATCCTCACTTAACCTAACCTCACTTAACCTAACCTAACTTCACTTAACCTAACCTCACTTAACCCAACCTAACCTCACTTAACCTAACCTAAACTATTCTCACTTAACCTAACCTAACCTAACCTCACTTATCCTAACCTAACCTCACTTAGCCTAACCTAACCTCACTTAACCTAACCTAACCTCACTTAACCTGACCTAACCTCACTTAACCTAACCTTACTTAACCTGACCTAACCTCACTTAACCTAACCTAACATCACTTAACCTAACCTAACCTAGCCTAACCTAACCTAACAAAGCATAACCTAACTTAACCTCACTTAACCTAACCTCACTTAACCTAACCTAACCTAACCTAACCTCACTTAACCTAACCTAACCTAACCTCACTTAACCTAACCTAACCTAACCTAACCTCACTTAACCTAACCTATCCTCATTTAACCTAACCTAACCAAACCTCACTTAACCTAACCTAACCTAACTTTTTTTTTTTTTTTTTTTAAGTGTGACACCGGGATAGGCAGAAACTGCCCTCATCAACAAAGGCCCGGGCACGAGAAAATACCAAGACAAAGGAAAAGAAAAAGTTAAGGGCAAGGCAGAGATGAGATAATGTCACACAAAGGAAAACGACAGACAGAAAAAACAATCAAAGTAAAGAGGACCCAGAGATATGGAGGACTAGGCTCTGAGATGACGATAGATCTGCTTTTTGAAGGATGAAAGGTCGTAAGAACTAGGAAAGACAGAAGGAGGAAGAGAGTTCCAGAGTCTGGAGGTAGATGGGAAGAAGCAGTCGCTGCACCGACCAATCCGCGAGCTACAAATCTCCACACAGTACCTGTGAGATGAGGCCGCTTGGCGAGTGTTATGCGGCCTCGGCAGTGGAGGAGGGATGCAACTCGCCAACTCAACAGAGCAGCGATGGAAGTAGTAGCGATAGAAAAGCGAAAGGGAAGATACCTTACGGCGAAGAGAGAGAGAATCCAAGTTAGAAGTAAGAGAAGGATCATTAATAAGTCTGACTGCCTTAGATTGAACCCTGTCAAGAAGATAAGTAAAGGAAGAAGCACCCCAGATGTGTGAGCAGTATTCTAAGCAGGGGCGGATAAGACCTTTGTAAATTTTAAGTAACTGCAATGAGGAAAAGTAATAACGAAAACGAAACAAAACCCCCAATTTTTTGGATGAAGATTTAGAAATTTGGATTATGTGATTCCTCCAAGACCTAACCTAACCTCACTTAACCTAACCTAACCTCACTTAATCTAACCTAACCTAACCTAACCTCACTTAACCTAACCTCACTTAACCTAACCTAACCTAACCTAAACTATCCTCACTTAACCTAACCTAATCAAACCTCACTGCTGGCTAGTACAGTGGTAACGCGCTGGCTTCGCATTCACGAGGTCGAAAGATCGGTTCCCGTCCAAGACCGAGAGTTTAAGCTGTTTACTGGCAGGAACTGCTGTGGTTGGACACCACAGTGGGGGGTTGGGGCTTGCCCTGGCTGACGAATACCCATTGTATTGAAATGGAAATAAAGTTTGTTGTTATTAACCTCACTTAACCTAACCTAACCTCACTTAACCTAACCTAACCTTACCTAACCTCACTTAACCTAACCTAAACTATCCTCACTTAACCTAACCTCACATAACCAAACCTAACCTCACTTAACCTAACCTAACCTCACTTAACCTAACCTAACCTCACTTATCCTAACCTAACCTCACTTAACCTAACCTAACCTCACTTAACCTAACCTAACCTAACCTCACTTAACCTAACCTAAACTATCCTCACTTAACCTAACCTAACAAACCTCACTTATCCAAACCTATCCTAACCTCACTTAACCTAACTTAACCTAACCTAACCTAACTTAATGTCACTTAACCTAACCTCGCTTAACCTAACCTAACCTAACCTCACAATCTAACCTAACCTAACATCACTTAACCTAATCTCACTTAGCCTAACCTAACCTCACTTAACCTGACCTAACCTCACTTAACCTAACCTAACCTAAACTATCCTCACTTAACCTAACCTAACCTCACTTAACCTAACCTAACCTCACTTAACTTAACAACATAACTTATCCTCACTTAACCTAACCTAACCTCACTTAACCTAACCTAACTGCACTTAACCTAACCTAACATAAACTATCCTCACTTAACCTAACCTAACCTCACTTAACCTAACCTAACCTCACTTAACCTAACCTGACCTAATCTAACCTAACCTAACCAAACCTCACTTAACCTAACCAAACCTCACTTAACCTAACTCAACTTAACCTGACCTAATCTCACTTAACCTAACATAACCTCACTTAACCTAACCAAACCTTATCTAAACTAAGCTAACCTACCTTAGTCTAACCCCACTTAGTCTAACCTAATCTTATTTAACCTAAGCTAACTTAACCTAACCTAACCTAACCTAATCTAACCTTACTTGACCTATCCTAACCTAACATTTCTTAACCTTACCTAACTTAAGCTCACTTAACCTAGCCTCATCTAACCTAACCTAACCTCACTTGACCAAACCTAACCTAATCTACCTTAACCTAACCTAACCTCACCTAAACTACCCAAGCCCAACCTAACCTAACCTAACATCACAATCTAACTTTTACTAAACTAACCCAACCTCAGATAAAATAACCTAACCCAGCCTAACATAACCTCACTTAATGTAGTCTATCCTAACCTAGCCTAACCCAGTCTAACCAAACCTAGCCTAATGTAGCTTAACCTACCCTCATTTAACCAAACCTACCATAACCTAACCTAACCTAGCCTCACCTAATGTAACCTAACCTCACTTAGCATAACCTAACCTAACCTCATTTAGCCTAACCCAACCTCTTAACTTATCTTAACATAACATAACCTTTCCTAACCTCACTTAACCTAACCTACCCTCACTTAACCTCATCTAACCTAACCTCACTTAACCTCACCTAACATGACCTCACTTAATCTAAGCTAACCTAACCTAAAGTTCGTCCTTTACTCTGCCATTTAGAAGCCCTCTTCTTTCTTTACTCTGCCTTTTAGAAGCCCTCTTCGTTCCTTACTTTGCCCTGTAAAAGCCCTCTTCGTTCTTTTCTTAGCCCTTCTGTTCTTTACTCTGCCCTTAAAAAGCCCTCTTCGTTCTTTACTCTGCCCTTTAGAAGCCATCTTCGTTCTTTACTCTGCCCTTTAGAAGCTCTCTTAATTCTTCACTCTGCTCTTCTTCGTTCTTTACTCTGCCCTTTAGAAGCCCTCTTCATTCTTTACTCTGCCCTTTAGATCTCTATGGAGTAAATTAAATGTTGTTACTTGCACAGCTATAAGTTTTAATCAAATTCTGAAACAATCTTCAGTTTTTTTTTTCTATCATCCTTTGAAGCAAGTGAAAAATCTGGTCAATTTACCGTTTTCTAGCAGAGTTATTAGATAACACAGTGAATCAAGTAAACTCTACATTGAAATTAAACCAAATATCAAATTAAATGTAAAGTTTTGTCATACTTTTGAATAACTATGATCTTTGTTGCAAAGCATGAGTGATCGGCCTTTTTTTAATTTTTTTATTTACAAGTTGTCAGGAAGGTGTCATTTAAAATAGCTCAAAGGAACAAGTATTTCAAAAGTATTTTTATGAAATCTGTCCCAATATATTCCTCTATAATACTTTTAAGTTATTTAGATGAATTCTTCCTAAGTCCAATATATTTTTAAGATTCCGAAACTTCTTCCAGCCTTTCTGATGCGTTAACTATACCCTGTGTAAACACCTTTTGAGAATTTCTTAATGAGCGTTTGATATAAAGACTATGATAAGTTTTTTAAATTAATTTCTATTATTGAATGTTCACTTTTCATTTTCACGCCTTAAATGTGTATAAGCTGCTTTCAATGCTAAATTGTTATCTTAATGAAATTTTGCTCATATATGGATATATTATTAAAAGCTTGATAAAATTTGTCTGCTAATCACTAAGCATTATTTTGCTAATTTTTAAATGGAGCTCATTTTGTTCATACTCAAAGGTATATGTAACTATTGTGTATATTTTAGATATGCAATGTTTAATATATATTTTCCATGTATGTATTAGTGAAAATAAAATTCTATTCGATAAAGATTTGTATAAATGTACCTGAGAATATGCAACTAAAGGAAACTTATAAAGTATTTCAAAGTCTGATACATGAATATCTTTGAGCAAATAAAGTTCTCTTCCATAACCATTTGCTAGGTATTTCATCCTTACTCCAAATTACAGAATAAGTTTTCCATAAATAAAATGCCTAATTTTTCATTTCGGATTGTACGATTTTAACACAAAACATTGGCACTTATTTCACTTGTAAATATTAAATGCACATTTTACTCCCAATAATATTAAAATCAAAATTAAAAATCAAAATGTTTTTCAACATTTACCATTTAACAATAACATTTATGCAACCTTGCTTTGTTTCCATTGGCAAATTTAATCTTTGCTCTAGAACGGTCTTTGAAATGGATTTAACCTACTGAAATATATTCAAGAACGTGTTTTAAAATCTAGTTTAAAACTAGATGTAATGAAAACTGTTGAAACAAGAAAGAAAATTCTGGTTGAAAAACATTTTGTTAACAGAATCTTAAAAGAATCTTTAAGTCAACATGTTAAAAACAATGTAAAAATAAATCTGTAGAAATATTTTGGTTAAAAAGAATATGGAAATGCTTTTAGCTTTCCATAAGTGTACATGTCAAAGGAGATATAAAATGTCAAAAAATATATTATGAAATTGAAACCTTATGCATTAAAGATATAAAGACACATCCTGAATATAAATGTGACTGCTTGACAATGAAGGGTGTCAGGTACACCTCAACACCTTCCTTAAAGTTGAACTCCACTATTGAGGGTGGTGCATACTCATCCCACCCATCTCAGGATAACCACCAGAGGTTCATGAAGTAGACCTTGGCCAGAAAGAGCCTTCGTGGCCATCGCCAAAACAGTTACATCTGATATTTTATAAGTGCTCGAGTACAATGGCTATGCACGCACACATCTGAGACCTCAAGCGTACACTGCATCGGCAAATGCTTGCAGTTCTCTACTCTAAGCAAGCACAATTATATGTGTAAATAAGTAAAATTTATATATACAGCACATTCACACAAACATATTAATGAAATTTACATATATCTAAACGTATGTAGAATAAAAAAAAACACTTTCACACTAATAAAACTTGTCTTACAAAATTCTGAGAGGGCAACATGAGCCATCTTTGTTTAATTTAGGATTAGATTTTGAAATAAATAATGACGCTGCTATCCTGATTTCATTTTTGCTTTTACCTCTGTATATTATTTTGAAATTATTTATACAGAAATTACAATTAGAACAGAATTCTCGAATGTTGAGTTTACTGGAGCTGACAATATTTTTCCAGTTCAAGATGATCCGTGGTGTTTGTGGTATCTAACTAATACACATTTCTTAGTTGAGCCAACATATGTTAGTTGGCATTTGGGGCAGTTAAATTGGTAAACTACTATCGAACAAAACGAATCAGGTACCTTGTCCTAATAGATTACATAATATTTAAGTTTATGGTTGTTATAAAATAAAATGAATGGTTTAATATGAGGGTAGTATCTGTAAAAAAATTTATTTAATTGTTTTTTATGTTTAAATTATCATTAAAGAAGGGCAACTTTATGTACATCTGCATCTTTTTGGGACTTTCCTTTACAAGTTTGGGGCAAAAAATCTTAAGAAAATTTCTGAGATGTTTATAAAATATATTGGGTGGATATCCTTGTGAAACAAAGAAACCAAGTAGGAAATCTATATCATTGTGAAAATTAATATAAGGAGATGGTAATCTAAGTGCTCTATATAACAATGTACAATATGAATTATGCTTAAAATTTTCGTAGCAACAGCATATGAAATTTACGCCAAGACCAGAATATGATGGCTTTCTGTAAATGCTTATATCTAACATGTTATTTTGTCTTATAATTAGCATATCTAGAAATGAGATTTTATTATTATTCTCTGCCTGCCTGCCTGCCTGCCTGCCTGCCTAGGCTAACAAACAACGACAAAGTACTTCCCAATTATTTATGTATTAATGAGCTTGATAAGATGATATTTAAGCCACTTGATCTTGAAAATGAAATAGATTTGTTTTTGAATAATATGAGAAACGCAACCAACACTTTTTCAATTTATATATACCTAAATGAACTGTATTCAAATTTAAATAAATCTAATGCATTTTCGGTTTTGTGCATGAACATTAGAAGTCTTGCAAATAATCTTCAAATATTTGTTGATCAATGTTTAACAGACAATAATATATGTGATGTAATGGGTTTTTCGGAGACTAGGCTGGATAATGATATTGAATCATTGCATAATATAACAGGGTACAATATGTTAACTCAGAACAGAGACAGGAAAGGTGGAGGTGTATGTATGTATGTAGCAAAGAAGTATAGCTCGAGTGTTATAAAGGAGTGCAGTATGATGGAACGATTCATTGAATGTGTTAGTGTACAGGTACATAACGGTAATGGAAATTGCTTCTTTGCATCTGTATATAGACCACCAAAGGGGAACATGCCTGAATTCCTTGAAGCTTTACTGAAAGTAATTGATTTTGCAGCAAGAAAAAAGTACAAAACTATTTATTTCTTCGGTGATTGGAACTTAGATTTGTTTAATATAAATGATCAAAGAGTAACTGATTTTATAAACTTAATGTATTCACGTGGCTGCTTTCCAGTAACTACTAAACCTACGAGAGTAACTGAAAATAGTGCATTTCTAATCGATCATATCTGGACCACAAATCTTGAAGACAACATAAGTAATTACATAGTGTACACCGTCATAACAGATCATTTCGCAGTATACTCCCAGTTTAAAAAAGAACATAAATTTGATGCAAATGTAGAAAAAAGACATTACTCTGATGATAACATAGCTAAATTTACTAGAGATATATCACATGAAAAATGGCAACATATCATAGACCTAAATAATGCAAATGAAGCTTTTAATAAATTTCACTGTACACTTAGAAATAAATTTCTAGACTGCTTTCCTCTAAGAAAATCGACTGTAAATAATAAAAACAACAGATGCCCACACATAACTACAGGATTAAAAAATAGTATCAAAGAAAAACACCGATTAGAAAGGCTTGCATCAAAATGGCCTTTGTCTTTTGGAACCAGATATAAAGCTTACAGGAACAAATTAGTAACACTACTTCGAGCTGCAAAAAATAGATATTTTCAGGATAAGCTTAAGAAGGAACAAGGAAACAGCAAGTCCACCTGGAATACAATAAACAGCATAATGGGACGAAAACAAGTTAATAATTCAAAGGAAATCAAATTAAAAAATGATAATGACCGCACTGATAATATCTTTAATAATCATTTCTTAACTATAGCACAACCAACACAGGAACACAAAATGTGCAACAAAACTCACATCGACAGTTTCTTAATAATCCACCAGACTTTTCGTTTTACTTGTATCCTGTAACAAGGGAGGAAGTCACTAAATATATAAAAACCTTAAAACCAAATACAGCGTCGGGATGTGATGAAATTCCATCAAAACTACTCCAAGTTACTGCCCATTACATTGGTACCCCACTTACCCACATAATCAATCTATGTTTTCAGCAAGGATGTTTTCCAGACAAACTAAAAAGTGCTAAAGTAATACCTATATTTAAGTCAGGCACTGTAGATGATGAAAATAACTATAGACCTATATCAATCTTACCGTCCTTAAATAAAGTGTTTGAAAAAGCGATTGTTCACAGACTTAAAGAATTCCTTGAAAAGTTCAACCTATTATCTGAAAATCAATACGGATTCCGTAATAATAAGACCACTGAAAAAGCAATAATGAACTTTACAAGTGATGTTTATAAAAATTTGGAAAATAAAAACTTTGTTGCAGGGGTTTTCCCAGACTTGTCCAAAGCATTTGACTCATTAGACCATGATATACTAATAGAAAAACTAACTTGTGTGGGTATTAATGGAACACCATTACAGTTATTTAAGAGCTACTTGAAAAATAGAAAACTAGCCGTATATTGTAATGGGAAAGCATCTTTGTTGTAAACTATTGAGATGGGAGTACCACAGGGATCAATACTGGCCCCATTGTTATTTTTAGTGTATATAAATGATATTTCCAATGCCAGTAATAAATTCAAATATATTCTTTATGCATATGACACCAACCTTCTCTTGCATGATAATAACCTTGATCACCTGCATTGTTTTAAATAGTGAACTAGAAAAAATTAACAACTGGGTCTCTGTTAATAAATTAAAGCTAAATGTTTCCAAAACTGACTATATCTTATTTCAAATTAGATCTGCAGTACACAATATTGGTCAAGTTAATATGAATGGGTATGAATTTAAAAGAGTTGCTTGTAAGAAATTTTTGGGAGTAATTATTGATGAAAATTTAAGTTGGAAATATCATATTCAATCTGTTTGCTCAAAACTGTCCAAGACGTGTGGAATTTCGTATAAAATTCGCCATAACTTAACATATGAGGCCTTAAAAAGCATATACTATTCCCTGTGTTATCCTCATATTATATACTGTTTGTCCATCTGGGGTTGTACTTGGCCGTCAATTGTAAGAAATGACTGATCAGAACTATTACATATAGTGGAAAATATGACTCAACTTTCTCTTTATTCAAGGAGCTAAACTTGCTTAAATTTAATTACTTGATACAATATTTCTGTCTTATTATTATACATAGTGATGCTAATGATAACAGAAAATTATTTAGATTTATTCAACACAACCATGGAACCAGAGGTAACAATATAAATTTGATATGTCCACAGCCGAGAATAACCTTGTACAAATTTTCTATTCACTGTTTTGGCCCAAAATGTTGGAATGCATTATCAGAAGATTTAAAAACAATAACTGGCACAACTTTATTTAAAAAAAAACTCAAACAGCATTTATTTACTAGGCAAAATCAAGCAGCTGTTAATTAATAATTAATACAGTATTGGTGCATCATTATGTCCAGGTTAAGGTCAGGCTACTATTTTATTTATTACAAGATAAGTATGAGATTGTTATATTGGAGCTTTTGTTAACTAATGCCGTCATACTTTGAATTATGTGAAATGTATATTAAACTGCCTGCCAAGGAGCTCTTGCTCAGTAGGCTAGTGCCTCTGAATATAATGTACATATTTATTTCTGTATGTATACTAAATATTTGGCAATAAAATCTATGACTATGACCTACCTACCTACCTACCTACCTACCTACCTACCTATGGCCCCATTTCGCTTTGTAAGGGGGGGGGACAAGCCAAGAAACACCGATTTACCACTATCCACACATGCCTCAGCTACTTGTTTTAGCTCCTTAGGGATAAAGGGGTGATACATTTCACCCCTACCATTTTGCTTTGGTCATCCAAAACAGAGCAAGCCTTAGGGGGTGCGGGGACCAATTGGAAACAATTTTGGTTCTCCCCAGGTTATCAGCCAACTTGCACCAAGGTCTTTAAAATCATAAAAAATATTGAAAAAAAGTCTACAGCAGGCTTCATATCTTTTGGTATAATGTAAAGCAATTAAAATATGTACTTATAAATGTACATGAGTTAAAAGACTAAATGGATGCAAGCTACATTTTAGCATAAAATATCTTGCATGCAAGCCTACTAGTAACAAACAAAGCTTGTATATCACCTATGAAAAGTACATAGTCACAATACAGCTTGTTTTAATGACTTCGAAATGATTTATTAAGAATATTAAGTTATTTTTGTTCAGAAAAAATAATTAAATGCATTGTTGGAAACAAATGATCTTTTTTAGGGCTTCCAAAAATCAATTTACATTCATAAACTATAAATGAGACCTATTATTATTGCCTATTTGTGAAAACATTATTTTTCTTGGTCTTTTTCTCTGCAAAGTCTTTTGGAATTTTCTAAGTTTAAATTCCTGCTAATTTCAGATTCAATGGATATAATTGCTAAACTGTTCAAACGTTCTTGCTGAATTAATGATCTTAAGAAAGTTTCTTCTTGGAAAAAGTACTTTCTCCAGATGCCACAATCACTGGGAATGTCAAGAAAATTTGAAGAGCAATAAAAAAAATGGGAAATGCTGTAGACCTATTTTTGTGAGCAAGGAATTCAAACATTTTCTTGGGATTTGAATCTCTGATGACAGAATTGGCTTTTGTGACTCCATTTGCTCACAAAGCATGTATCTAATTATATTAGCTACTTTTGTGGTTTTAATTTGATCTTTTCCTGTGTCAGAATGACATCTATCAATGCCATTTCCAAATCTGCTGTACATTTTCTCATGGTGTTCTTGGACAGGTCCTGAAAATTGCACAAGAATCCAAATAAATTTTGATACTTTTTCAGTTTTTCAAACCGTGGCTCAAGTGTTTGCAGTGCTCTATCTACCACTTGATTAAAACAATGCACTTTGAAGGCTATTTTTGAATTTGGCAAAGGTTCATCTGCAGATTCATAATCAAAATTTTTTTTTTTTTTGCATAAATATTTAGAGTCTTGAATGCAGGCTCAGCACCTATATCTGTGGCAAGTTCACTAGCGTCAATCAAGGATTCATCAAAACCTTTTTCCCTGCATGTCTTTAACCAGTTACAAAGCTTTTGGAACGAAGAAAGCCCTGTAGCAACATTTTTGGGATCACTCTAAAGTTCCTTACTCACATAATTTACTTGAAAGAGTAAGGAGTGCCTGAAAACTAGTGAGACCAGAAACTTGCAATCTCTCATTTGACTGACTAACGACTCAACATCACTTTTTGCTTGAGTTCCATCAGTGGTATCTCTAACTCTTCTAGTGCATCACAATCTTCAGCAGATTGGTACCATACAGCTTTGACACTTTCTATTCTACATTTCCATTGTGTTTCAGAGAAGGGTTTTACAGACAGACCTGTCACATGTTTTCTAAAATAGTCCATCTTTTAGTAGATGATGCAGTAAGGAAGTAAATGCACTGCAGAGTTCCAACGAAAGTCATTGCATCTGGACATGTCGTGGCCATATCTCCCAAAACTAGGTCGTAGTTGTGACATTCACAAGGTGTAAAGAAAACTTTTGAATTCTTCTGCAGAAGTCGTGTTTGCACACCTGAGGTGTGTCCCTTCATATTTGCACCTATATCATACCCTTGTCCTCGGATATTTTCAACATCCAGCCCTAATGTTTCAAGCTCATCTAGAAGGGTATTGTACAGATTTTCACCTGTGCTGCTTTCCACCACTAAAATCTTGATGTAATGTTCATATGCTCCTGCTGGGGCATTTGATTGTAAACCATCACCTACATATCTATTTACCATCGACATTTGCTACTGATGACTGATTTCAGGAGTACAGTAGAGAAACACTGCAAAATACTTAGCATCCTCGATTCGCAAAATGATTTCCAGTACAACTGCTTGACTCATTATATTAATAAGTTCATTCTGGATTACTTTTCCTAAATAATGATCATGTATTTCCTTGTTCTGGATACTTTTTGTAGATGATCTGCATTACTGGATCAAACTTTCCTTGCAACTAATCAACACCAAAGAAATATCCATTATGTGATGTTTCTGTGTGTTCCTCAGATCCCCAGAATAATAATAATAATAATAATAATAATAATAATAATAACTAACAATAATAATAATCATAATCATCGTCATAATGATAATAATAATGATAATAATAATAATAATAATAATAATAATAATAATAATAATAATAATACTAATAATAATAATAATAATAATAATAATAATAATAATAATAATAATAATAATAATAATGGTAATGGTAAAAGTAACAGTAACAGTAACAATAACAATAATAATAATAACAATAACAATAATAATAATAATAATAATAATAATAATAACAATGATAATAATAAGTATAATAATAATAAGATAAGTAAAGTTATGATATATAATAAGGCTTCCCGTTACATGTAGTAGTGGGGACACAAAAGTAACAAAAGTAGTTGGGCTTCATAGCACTTCTCTTACTCTCAGTTATTTTAAGGTGGGTTGGACTGCTACC
>JAXCGZ010000517.1:57500-60515 GCA_037179515.1 Halocaridina rubra | reverse complement strand
GACACTGGTTAAAATTCTTACTTGTTTATTTATATTATCGGTATATAGAATTTCATTTAATTTATGTACTTCATTCATAAGTAAACTACAAAGTAATTCTTGTGAATAATTTCTTAAGCATCTGAATGTTTTAAAGATTGGTTGTCTCTTTGGTTTGCGAATATTTAGGGACGTTACAATTTCCTCGTGGTCTGCTATAGGGCTTGGCATTACGTCACACTTAGTTATCATATGTTTGGAGTTTGTTATTACTAGATCGATTTGGGAAACTGAAGTGGGAGTGATTCTAGTTGGTTTATTTATAATCTGTTCTAGATTTAAATTCTTAATAAGTCTACTCATTTTATTTTCTCTTTTTAGTTGATCATCATTAAAATCGCCATATATAAAAACTGGTTTGTTTTTTAAAATTATCTCCTTAAAAACGTCCAAAATATAGCTAAAGGAGGTTACCGAGGCTTTGGGGTGGCGGTACACGCAGCCTATGATAATAGAAGGAAACTTTTTATGTTGGACAGAGATCCATTTATCTTCCACTCCTTCGTGCTTCTCAGTTTCAAGATTTAGTTCAGTGGCCTTCAAATAATTTTTAACATATAAACATACACCTCCACCTCTACCACTGTCATAGCGATAAATATTATATGAAGGAATATTAATAAATGCATTATTAATTGACGGATACAGCCATGATTCGCTAATGCAAAGAACATCAATATTTTCTTGTACAAGCTTATGTTCAATTTCTAGTATATGGGATAACAGGGATTGTGCATTTATATGTACGACAGATAATCTATCATTATATTTACAAGTAACTTTCACATCGACAGCAGTAACAGCAACAGCAGGAGACGAGGTATTACCATGTTTCATTGGGGTGGTATCCATAGTCATAGTTGTAGTTTCGACTGTATGATTCTGCTGGGAATTCATCATTGTAGTGTGTTCTGGGGTTAGCCCATGGATCCTGGTGTCTGTACCTGCCGTTGGATGTGTAATGCTGGTTTGAGTACGTGCCGTGGTATGATCGGGCCTTCCCAAAGTTTGTATGCCTAGGTGAGTGTCTAGGGTTGTAAGAGCCATCACTCCAGGAGAAGTCTCTTGTGCTTGGACGGCGATAAGAGAGGTTTGTATCGTGTCTCTTTCTGTAGTCTCGCATATAGGGGATTGTTCCATTTGCTCTTTGCTGTTTATTTTGGTATGACCATTGTTTGCTCCCACGAAATGGCTGGACACTTGTGCCTGTAGGCCATTGATTCAGTTTGTAAGGCACATATTCAAATCCTTTCGATATCGTTATTGCGAAGGAAACCCAGTTTGGTGTGCGATAAAGCTCCTTAATCAAGACTTCTTCAGAAGGAATGCCTTGATTTGTCAGTGTATTACGTATCTCTCTCTCAAAGGGGTTGCCAGGAATGCGAATATATATTTGAGCTGTAACCCTTGCACTTGCATTATTTGGCAACTGTGGCTGTGGGGGAGAGGACTTCGATGGAATGTTTAGAGTAGAGATTGCTGCTATTTTGTCTTTTCTGTTTTCTTCATTGTTTCGCAGTCTATTGCTGGGTTGGTTATTTGTGCTGGAAGATATAATTTGGGTGTCCTGGTTAGTGACAGTTGCTGTGTTGTTAGGAGTAGTGGAGATTGACTCTATATCTTCTTCGCTGTTTTGCAACTCTTTACCAGGTTGGTTGTTTGTGCTGGGAAGAATCTTGTTCTGGTTAGTGCCTGTTGTTGCGTTGTTAGGAGTAGTGGGAAAGGACGTTGTTGTTTCATCACTATTTTGTAACCTGTTACTGATTTGATTATTTATGCTAGATGGTGTATTCAGGTTGTCTTGATGGCTATCACTTTTATCTGGATCTACTTCTTCTTCACTACCACTGTCACATTCATCACTCAATGCACTGAAGAAATTGTGAGTAGAGACAGAAAACCTAGCTTGCCGAACCTGAGGGTTGTTGATAGAAGGGACATCATCACTATTAGGTGACAGCACTGAACTGAGAGGTGGAGATGTTTCTAATAGCAGTTTCAACCTAGAATTATCTCTTTTAAGTAGGACAATGTCAGATTCTAGTAAACCCACCTTGTGTTGTAAGGCTTTCACCTTTTCAGCATCTGCTTCCAAAATTTTCACCTTATCTGCAAGACTTTCTATCATTCGATGTAGGTCTCCTAGGTCGTGTGTTTTTTTAGACTCTATGGATTTTACAACCGAAGTTTGAGGTTGAAAGAGTTTGTCAAGTTCACCATTTATTTCATTCATTGAGATATTCAGGACACTTGCGCTAAGAATGATTATGTTTGTAATTATATCTTTTTTTACTCGTTTTTTTATGATGTGTTTACCACTGTATTGGGGAAAGAGTTCCACTACCTTCGAAAGCAAAAGTTGACTTGTTTTGTACAGAGTGACTTTTTTAATTTTTTCCAATTCCCTTCTGATGTCCTCACGTGAATATACGCATATTCTGTCCAGAGATGATATAAACACTTCGGGAAAGTTATCAGTATTTACACACGTAAGGTCAGAAAGGTCAACATTTTCCGATGAGGACATTCTGGTGTGAATGGGAGGGAAACTGCGGTATGAGGGGAACTGCAGGTTCACCTAAGAAAGGTCCTTTTTAGGTCGGTCGCGAGAGGTTGTGGTTGAAATCGGTAACACTGGGAGAGACACTCTCAACGGTTTCTGTTATGTTATAAGATTATAATGAATTTTCTTTGTATCTTTTTAAACACTAAAGTTGTAATAATCACTCTGACTTAAATTTGAAGATTTATATTTCAGTATGCTTTCGTTAATTTTATAGCTGTGCATTTAAACTCTGTCACTTGATAAACGCAATATTATCGGGAGCTCAATGCGTACACGTCCTCTCACAATGAGGAGAAAAAAAGAGCGGAATAAACTCCCTTTCTGCCCAAAGAGGGGGGTGCCTCTTGTGTGTACATATCTTCATGTCATGCTCTTGATCGAAACAATATTTTATGAATTTCTTGATGCAT
>JAXCGZ010000517.1:40000-52500 GCA_037179515.1 Halocaridina rubra | reverse complement strand
AATTTTTTGCTTACCTATTAAATTATTAATTAATTAAATATTTAATTAAGCAATTAATTAATTAATTAATTAATTAAATTATATATTCATTTATTTATTTATTTATTTAATTATTAATTATTGCATTTATCTGTAACTTTAACTCTTACTTTCTTTATTTTCAATTTTTTTATTTATTCATTCATCTACTTATGTAAATACTAGTTATTATTTTTGTATTAATTTATTTCCTCTTCCTTTCTGAGCTTGTTTTCTCTCATACATCTCTTTTCTCTTCCTCTTTTTTCTCTCATTTCCTTGTGATAAAGGTATTTTCTCACCTTTTTTCACTACTTTTAGCTGATGGTAAGCAATATTATTTTTTTTACTCAAAGAAACATCATAAGAGATTGCTGAACTTTATTTCATACTCTTGTTTTAATTAAAAAATGCCTTTCATATAAACTTAACATAGGGATATCAACAAAGAAAAACATACGGCTGAAAGCATTTTAAATATTCTCGTTGTCTGTTGTGGAGTGGTTTAGTGAATTGGCGATGGTAAGGGGTCTAATTGAGATTTCCTGCGAGGTGTCCATACCCAACAACCACCGCGATAAAACTGGAGTTGCTCAATATTATAAAAGAAGCCAACCAAACGTAAGGCAAACAAATGTCCATGAATAAAGGTACCGTCACTTCAGTATGTTATAACTCTCGGGCGAGAAATTTGAAGCTAACACAAACTGCTCTTGAAAGGAAGAGAAAGATATGGAATAACCTTCTCATAACGTTAGATGTTAAAATTCAATTGATATAAACCTCTCGCTCTTTGATGCTACTCCCATCAAAAACATTTCATACTATGCTCGAATTGAAGGCTTTACCGATACGTTTCACGAAATATGAAACATTTGATATAAAATATTTGCTTAAGTAAAATTTGAAGGAACCTTGATAGTGTAGAGGTTAAAATAATCGATTTGAGAAGTGAGAGATACCCTATGTGTATATATATATATATATATATATATATATATATATATATATATATATATATATATATATATATATATATATATATATATATATATATATATATATATATATATATATATATATATATATATATATATATATATATATATATATATATATATATATATATATATATATATATATATATATATATATATATATATATATATATATATATATATATATATATATATATATATATATATATATATATATATATATATATATATATATATATATATATATATATATATATATATATATATATATATATATATATATATATATATATATATATATATATATATATATATATATATATATATATATATATATATATATATATATACATACATATATATATATATATATATATATATATATATATATATATATATATATATATATATATATATATATATATATATATATATAGTATATATATATATATCATATGGGATTTATATATATATATATATATATATATATATATATATATATATATATATATATATATATATATATATATATATATATATATATATATATATATATATATATATATATATATATATGGTAAGAAAAGCCCATTGAATAAAGCAACTTAAATATATATATATATATATATATATATATATATATATATATATATATATATATATATATATATATATATATATATATATATATATATATATATATATATATATATATATATATATATATATAGTCCTTATTAATTTTGTGACCTAAACTGGTCACCTTCTCAAAGTACAATGGCAAGAGACACAACTACAAAACAGAAGCACAATTGAAAAAAGGAGACAAAAAACCCGCCAAGGGTACATATACATGGGATTAGAAGATATCAGTCTTAAATGCCTGCTAGGGTTAGTCGGTAATCCCCACAGACAGGCCACAAAAGTAAATAAAGTCCATACTTGACTAAACTGTATTAAGAAGAGATTCTTTACAATAGTAATTAAAAAAAAAAAAAAAATATATATATATATATATATATATATATATATATATATATATATATATATATATATATATATATATATACATATATATATATATATATATATATATATATATATATATATATATATATATATATATATATATATATATATATATATATATATATATATATATATATATATATATATATATATATATATATATTTATATGTATATATATAAATATATATATTTATATATATATATATATATATATATATATATATATATATATATATATATATATATATATATATATATATATATATATATATATATATATATATATATATATAATATATATATATATATATATATATATATATATATATATATATATATATATATATATATATATATATATATATATATATATATATATATATATATATATATATATATATATATATATATATATATATATATATATATATATATATATACTTACACACACATACATATACCCATATACACATATACATACATATATACATACATACACACATACATATACATAAACATATATACACACACACACACACACACATATATATATATATATATATATATATATATATATATATATATATATATATATATATATATATAAAGACCTCCACTTTAAAGACAAATATTTAATAATTTTTTTGCAAACGTGAACAGTATTCAAGAAAATAGAAATGATATGGCTGAAAAATTTAACAATCAAGTTTCTCCAATTAGGCATTAACCTGTACGTATAATATTAGTAATTAATAAGTAAAATACTTGGAAAATAGAAGTTCTTGTGGAGCAGATGGAATGTGTACTAAATGCTCTTTATCTAGCTGTGATTATTAAACTTCCATTGTCACAGGGGTGTTCTCAGAGGAACATAAATATGGAAATGTTCTCCCTGTAATTTAACAGGGGGACAGTGAGGATCCAAGCAAATTAAAACCCATTACCATTTTCAGGAATTTTATCTAAAGCTTTAGACAAAATTGTTTCATCCAGTTGTATGAATATTTGTTAAGAATTTTTTTTTTTTAAATTCCAGCTCGGATTAGGGAAAGGTATTTCTACACAAAATGCCTAAGCACAAGTCACTGATGCATATTATATAAACATCGATTAGAATGAAATATTACTGCTTGCCCTTTGTGACATTTCCAAAGCTATTGACAGTGTCTCTCATTACATATAGATGACTTCTGGTTTCAAAGCTATCTAAGCAACCACATGTAGCCACGAAAAAATAAACAAAGACCTCTGTTTACATAGGTGTCCCTAAGGAGTCAATGCTCGATCCCATAGTTGTCAATGTATATAAATAATTTGCAAGGTGTTGCTCAGAATGCCATACTTATCTAATTTGCAAATGCTATCCAGTTTCTTTTCTCTGAAAATATGGAATATTTTTACCCCCTATTCTTAGAAATGGAATCTACAGTTGAAAGAGTAAAAGAACTTGGAGTAACTTCAAATGAAACTCAATTCATATTTATCCAAGCAAAAGCTTATTCATATCGAATACCCCAAACCCTTGAAATTACAGTATGACAGTCTCATGTTACACCACTTCCTTTTATTAGGAACTAGACTACTTCTTGATAGCCATTTATAATTTAAACCTCATGTCCATTATATATGAACTAAAGCAAACGGTACGCTATTATTCTAAAATCACGGACAAAAAATATAATAGAGGCTCTAATTCTTATCTCATGTCCTATTATTACGTGATTGACGTGATATTATGTAATAAAAGTATATAAAGCTAGCTAAAATAGACTCAGCATTACGATTCTAAAATCACTGACGACCATAGCAAAAAGTTTGACTGGGCAACACCAACTATAAGGGAACAAAAATTCATGTGATGATCTTCATGGATAAGTTATTAACGTGTGAAACACCTGAATGGGTCATGGAAATTGTTACCGTTAGCAGTTACGTGGAAAGAAACACTCGACAATCACAAGATATCGTACTTCCAAGAACAATAACAAAAGAAGAAGACATAGCAATGTGTGTTTGAAGTCCCAAATTATGGAACAGTCTGCCAAAGGAAATAAATGAAACAAAAACAACAAAGAAAATAAAAGGGGCTCAGATCATTTTACTATAGCTGAAATTATCAATGAATTATTCCTACGTGCTGCAATTGAGCATTTTTGTTTAATTAATGTGAACTCTATCCATGATTTTTCTTATATATATATATATATATATATATATATATATATATATATATATATATATATATATATATATATATATATATATATATATATATATATATATATATATATATATATATATATATATATATATATATATATATATATATATATATATATATATATATATATATATATATATATATATATATATATATATATATATATATATATATATATATATATATATATATATATATATATATATATATATATATATATATATATATATATATATATATATATATATATATATATATATATATATATATATATATATATATATATATATATATATATATATATATATATATATATATATATATATATATATATATATATATATATATATATATATATATATATAATATATATATATATATATATATATATATATATATATATATATATATATATATATATATATATATATATATATATATATATATATATATATATATATATATATATATATATATATATATATATATATATATATATATATATATATATATATATATATATAGTATTAATATTTTATTATATATATATATATATATATATATATATATATATATATATATATATATATATATATATATATATATATATATATATATATATATATATATATATATATATATATATATATATGGTAAGAAAAGCCCATTGAATAAAGCAACTTAAATATATATATATATATATATATATATATATATATATATATATATATATATATATATATATATATATATATATATATATATATATATATATATATATATATATAGTCCTTATTAATTTTGTGACCTAAACTGGTCACCTTCTCAAAGTACAATGGCAAGAGACACAACTACAAAACAGAAGCACAATTGAAAAAAGGAGACAAAAAACCCGCCAAGGGTACATATACATGGGATTAGAAGATATCAGTCTTAAATGCCTGCTAGGGTTAGTCGGTAATCCCCACAGACAGGCCACAAAAGTAAATAAAGTCCATACTTGACTAAACTGTATTAAGAAGAGATTCTTTACAATAGTAATTAAAAAAAAAAAAAAATATATATATATATATATATATATATATATATATATATATATATATATATATATATATATATATATATATATATATATATATATATACATATATATA
Source organism: Halocaridina rubra (assembly GCA_037179515.1). Taxonomy (NCBI): domain Eukaryota; kingdom Metazoa; phylum Arthropoda; class Malacostraca; order Decapoda; family Atyidae; genus Halocaridina; species Halocaridina rubra. The sequence goes on along the minus strand of JAXCGZ010000517.1, from coordinate 47,079 downwards.
TATATATATATATATATATATATATATATATATATATATATATATATATATATATATATATATATATATATATATATATATATATATATATATATATATATATATATATATATATATATATTTATATGTATATATATAAATATATATATTTATATATATATATATATATATATATATATATATATATATATATATATATATATATATATATATATATATATATATATATATATATATATATATATATATATATATATACATATATATATATATATATATATATATATATATATATATATATATATATATATATATATATATATATATATATATATATATATATATATATATATATATATATATATATATATATATATATATATATATAATATATATATATACTTACACACACATACATATACCCATATACACATATACATACATATATACATACATACACACATACATATACATAAACATATATACACACACACACACACACACATATATATATATATATATATATATATATATATATATATATATATATAATATATATATATATATAAAGACCTCCACTTTAAAGACAAATATTTAATAATTTTTTTGCAAACGTGAACAGTATTCAAGAAAATAGAAATGATATGGCTGAAAAATTTAACAATCAAGTTTCTCCAATTAGGCATTAACCTGTACGTATAATATTAGTAATTAATAAGTAAAATACTTGGAAAATAGAAGTTCTTGTGGAGCAGATGGAATGTGTACTAAATGCTCTTTATCTAGCTGTGATTATTAAACTTCCATTGTCACAGGGGTGTTCTCAGAGGAACATAAATATGGAAATGTTCTCCCTGTAATTTAACAGGGGGACAGTGAGGATCCAAGCAAATTAAAACCCATTACCATTTTCAGGAATTTTATCTAAAGCTTTAGACAAAATTGTTTCATCCAGTTGTATGAATATTTGTCAAGAATTTTTTTTTTTTAAATTCCAGCTCGGATTAGGGAAAGGTATTTCTACACAAAATGCCTAAGCACAAGTCACTGATGCATATTATATAAACATCGATTAGAATGAAATATTACTGCTTGCCCTTTGTGACATTTCCAAAGCTATTGACAGTGTCTCTCATTACATATAGATGACTTCTGGTTTCAAAGCTATCTAAGCAACCACATGTAGCCACGAAAAAATAAACAAAGACCTCTGTTTACATAGGTGTCCCTAAGGAGTCAATGCTCGATCCCATAGTTGTCAATGTATATAAATAATTTGCAAGGTGTTGCTCAGAATGCCATACTTATCTAATTTGCAAATGCTATCCAGTTTCTTTTCTCTGAAAATATGGAATATTTTTACCCCCTATTCTTAGAAATGGAATCTACAGTTGAAAGAGTAAAAGAACTTGGAGTAACTTCAAATGAAACTCAATTCATATTTATCCAAGCAAAAGCTTATTCATATCGAATACCCCAAACCCTTGAAATTACAGTATGACAGTCTCATGTTACACCACTTCCTTTTATTAGGAACTAGACTACTTCTTGATAACCATTTATAATTTAAACCTCATGTCCATTATATATGAACTAAAGCAAACGGTACGCTATTATTCTAAAATCACGGACAAAAAATATAATAGAGGCTCTAATTCTTATCTCATGTCCTATTATTACGTGATTGACGTGATATTATGCAATAAAAGTATATAAAGCTAGCTAAAATAGACTCAGCATTACGATTCTAAAATCACTGACGACCATAGCAAAAAGTTTGACTGGGCAACACCAACTATAAGGGAACAAAAATTCATGTGATGATCTTCATGGATAAGTTATTAACGTGTGAAACACCTGAATGGGTCATGGAAATTGTTACCGTTAGCAGTTACGTGGAAAGAAACACTCGACAATCACAAGATATCGTACTTCCAAGAACAATAACAAAAGAAGAAGACATAGCAATGTGTGTTTGAAGTCCCAAATTATGGAACAGTCTGCCAAAGGAAATAAATGAAACAAAAACAACAAAGAAAATAAAAGGGGCTCAGATCATTTTACTATAGCTGAAATTATCAATGAATTATTCCTACGTGCTGCAATTGAGCATTTTTGTTTAATTAATGTGAACTCTATCCATGATTTTTCTTATATATATATATATATATATATATATATATATATATATATATATATATATATATATATATATATATATATATATATATATATATATATATATATATATATATATATATATATATATATATATATATATATATATATATATATATATATATATATATATATATATATATATATATATATATATATATATATATATATATATATATATATATATATATATATATATATATATATATATATATATATATATATATATATATATATATATATATATATATATATATATATATATATATATATATATATATATATATATATATATATATATATATATATATATATATATATATATATATATATATATATATATATATATATATATATATATATATATATATATATATATATATGTATATATATATATATATATATATATATATATATATATATATATATATATATATATATATATATATATATATATATATTTATATATATATATATATTTATATATATATATATATATATATATATATATATATATATATATATATATATATATATATATATATATATATATATATATATAAATATATATATATATATTTATATATTAATAACACTGAACTTTTAACATACAGTCTAAAATGGTAGGAAAAGCCCATTATATAAAACAGCGAAAATATATATATATATATATATATATATATATATATATATATATATATATATATATATATATATATATATATATATATATATATATATATATATATATATATATATATATATATATACATACATATATACATATATATATATATATATATATATATATATATATATATATATATATATATATATATATATATATATATATATATATATATATATATATATATATATGTTACAGTTAATATGTATAATCAGTTAATACGTATATTCCCTGAAAAAAAAAATAGTTAATAGATATATTACCTGTTTCACTCAGGGAATATACAGAATAACTAAAAATTTCAGTTATTATTCATATTACCGGAAATTTGGAGGCATTTTTTATACATATTCCCTAAACTGAAAATTGAAGGGGTGAAGTGAAAATATGACGATACAATATGAAAAATAAAATACGATAACTCTTGATTTCAAGACAATACTAAAAGTAGGTTAGGTTAGGTTAGGTTAGGTTATGTTAGGTAATATATGTATTAACTGTTCTTTTCAGGGAATATACATATTAACTGATTATACGTATTAACTGTAGCATATATATATATATATATATATATATATATATATATATATATATATATATATATATATATATATATATATATATATATATATATATATATATATATATATATATATATATATATATATATATATATATATATATATATATATATATATATATATATATATATATATATATATATATATATATATATATATATATATATATATATATATATATATATATATATATATATATATATATATATATATATATATATATATATATATATATATATATATATATATATATATATATATATATATATATATATATATATATATATATATATATATATATATATATATATATATATATATATATATATATATATATATATATATATATATATATATATATATATATATATATATATATATATATATATATATATATATATATATATATATATATATATATATATATATATATATATATATATATATATATATATATATATATATATATATATATATATATATATATATATATATATATATATATATATATATATATATATATATATATATATATATATATATATATATATATATATATATATATATATATATATATATATATATATATATATATATATATATATATATATATATATATATATATATATATATATATATATATATATATATATATATATATATATATATATATATATATATATATATATATATATATATATATATATATATATATATATATATATATATATATATATATATATATATATATATATATATATATATATATATATATATATATATATATATATATATATATATATATATATATATGCATATATATATATATATATATATATATATATATATATATATATATATATATATATATATATATATATATATATATATATATATATATATATATATATATATATATATATATATATATATATATATATATATATATATATATATATATATATATATATATATATATATATATATATATATATATATATATATATATATATATATATATATATATATATATATATATATATATATATATATATATATATATGTATATATATATATATATATATATATATATATATATATATATATATATATATATATATATATATATATATATATATATATATATATATATATATATATATATATATATATATATATATATATATATATATATATATATATATATATATATATATATATATATATATATATATATATATATATATATATATATATATATATATATATATATATATATATATATATATATATATATATATATATATATATATATATATATATATATATATATATATATATATATATATATATATATATATATATATATATATATATATATATATATATATATATATATATATATATATATATATATATATATATATATATATATATATATATATATATATATATATATATATATATATATATATATATATATATATATATATATATATATATATATATATATATATATATATATATATATATATATATATATATATATATATATATATATATATATATATATATATATATATATATATATATATATATATATATATATATATATATATATATATATATATATATATATATATATATATATATATATATATATATATATATATATATATATATATATATATATATATATATATATATATATATATATATATATATATATATATATATATATATATATATATATATATATATATATATATATATATATATATATATATATATATATATATATATATATATATATATATATATATATATATATATATATATATATATATATATATATATATATATATATATATATATATATATATATATATATATATATATATATATATATATATATATATATATATATATATATATATATATATATATATATATATATATATATATATATATATATATATATATATATATATATATATATATATATATATATATATATATATATATATATATATATATATATATATATATATATATATATATATATATATATATATATATATATATATATATATATATATATATATATATATATATATATATATATATATATATATATATATATATATATATATATATATATATATATATATATATATATATATATATATATATATATATATATATATATATATATATATATATATATATATATATATATATATATATATATATATATATATATATATATATATATATATATATATATATATATATATATATATATATATATATATATATATATTATATATATATATATATATATATATATATATATATATATATATATATATATATATATATATATATATATATATATATATATATATATATATATATATATATATATATATATATATATATATATATATATATATATATATATATATATATATATATATATATATATATATATATATATATATATATATATATATATACATATATATATATATAAATATATATATATATATATATATATATATATATATATATATATATATATATATATATATATATATATATATATATATATATATATATATATATATATATATATATATATATATAGGGAGAGAGAGAGAGAGAGAGAGAGAGAGAGAGAGAGAGAGAGAGAGAGAGAGAGAGAGAGAGAGAGAGAGAGAGAGAGAGAGAGAGTTTCTCCAACTTAGGTGCAAGTTTCTTCGCCAGAAATGATATCCAACTTGAGGATAATTCTGCCTTAGTAGAAAAGCTTTCGAAGGTCAGCCTTCATCATCTGGTTATGAAGCATACTTTACTGAACACTTATCGTTTGAAATAGAGATATATATTCAAAAATTCCACTATCATAAGAGTATAATAAATTTCTTTTTTCCAGAGTATTAAGCAAAAATTATTTGCTTCTCGATATTCCCGGACATTTCACAGAGGATTTGAAAGTGTGATATGGAAATTAGAATATATCTGGATACCTTGCATATTTGTTTAACATCAGAGAGGATATGTCTGTTTGATAAATATTGAGTGAATATAAAGAGGAAATACCGAAAAACAGGCCGATTTTTATTCATATTGGACAAACACTGGGGTGACTTAAATATAATATGTAGGGGAAAAATGCCATGAAAAACTTCTTAAAAATTAAACACTACTACAATCTTCTTCTCAGCTTTAACCCATTTTTATATTGAGTCGCCGTTGTGAATGAGTCGTCTCCATCTATTTCTGCTCTGTGCTTCATTATCATCAGTACCCTTCCATTGCAAGTCTTCCCCTATACGATCACGCCATTTTTTCCTGGTCTTCCTCTCCTCCTTCTACCCCGAACTTCCATCTCCATCGTATGTCTTCCAACATGATGCTCGTCCCGTCATAACAGGTGTCCATACCATCTAAGCCTTCCCTCCTGTATTTTCTTTGATAATTCAAATATGTCGTAATAGTTTAATAGAGTATGATTACGCAACCACAATAACGTAGACTACAAATTAAATTTTGTCCAATAAAACCCCCAAAATATATACAAATTGTATTTAGAGTACAGCAACTTTAAAAGTCTAGCGACCAATATA
>JAXCGZ010000517.1:27500-35000 GCA_037179515.1 Halocaridina rubra | reverse complement strand
GGACAAATCTGAAGAGCTGTTTCTGGTGGATAAAGAACGACCTCTGCAGTGTTTCAGGATCTGCAGAGCCTTTGAAAATCCAGAGACATGGCTATCGATATAATTTGGCGAAAATTGAACATGTATATCTAAATTTTTCTGAACAAGGTATGACATGGTCAGATGCAGTCAGGGTGTTCGGGCTTTTAGCGTCATGTAATCTTTCTGATAATGATTATCAATTGGCTACGCATGCAGCTACTGTTGATAATTATGAAGTCTGCCCTGGGTCATTTTCTGGTGAAGAGATTAACAGTCTTTCTCTTCAGATTCACTCCTCTGTACCAGTTGGTGTGATACTTGTTGTGAAGATGATTAAAATCAAACCCGTGCCCTTAAGTGAAGGTGATGCGTGCGTGGAAACATTGTACATTGGCGATATAGGATGAGGAAGGTTTTCAACCAGGAGAGGTACTGTGAGAGGCTGTGGGTTTAGTGCTGGCAAAAGTTTGTCCGACAGATCTGGTGAAGGTTTTAATCTTCCTCGTGCTATAGATAGAAAGGGAAACCCACTGGGACCTGATGGAAGGGTGACAAGGTGTATAATTTGCGGTTCATAGTTTTCTGAGAAAGATATTGATTATATTCTTATGAGTATAGTGGGAACAGTGATGATAAGGAGTAATGCAAGTAATGTTGACTGGAGGGAACTTACAAACGGTTGCTAAGGAGGCAATGGGATGTGCAGAGCTGGAAATAAGATATTCAGCAGCGGTGTATGATTTGGAATGGATTAACGCATATCTAAGCAAACTAAGTGAATCTGAACAGGCAAAAAGCACTGAAGACTCCTCAACCTCTACTTTTGTTTTTCCTTTTCTGGTGAAGGTACAATGTCATTATGAAAACATGTATTCCTGCCCTGTCATATAGGCAATATATACGCGACACTAGTGACTTATGTAGTGCCATACAATATTCCATTGGTATTCAGAAAAGGGCAATGAAAAAGGCCAGAATGGTGATCAGCTTTTACAGTGCAAAGGTAAAAACTTGTGGAAACATTATTGATCTAAGATCTTAGTCTTCATATCACCTCCTGCTACCCATCTTTTTGTGATTACACATGGGATCCTGTGGGACTATTATGCTGGCAACACATGAAAGTGGTAGAAAAAAAGCAGTGATGCAACTTCATAGACAGTTCGGACATCCTTCATCAACAAAGATTATAAAATTGGTGAAAGCTACAGGAATTACAAATGCAGGTTAGGAACGGGTGATAAGTGAGGTGACAGAAAAATATGAAGTTTGTGGTAAGTTTATGAAAGCTAGGCCACAACTAGTGGTGATCTTACCTAATGAAAATAGATTTAATGAGGTCATAGCCAGGGTCTTGAAGTCTTGGGGCGACACATTTATTTCTTGTGGTTGATGTTGCTACAAGATAGATAGTGATTAATGATAGATGTGCCACCACCATTATCAATGGATTGTTTCTGAGCTGGATCGCTGTGTTTAGACTATACGGGAAGATGGCTGCAGACAATGGCTGTGAATTTAGCAATACTGAATTGCGGGTGTTGAGTGAGGCATTTTACAACAAGATTATGGCAAAATTGTCTGAGAGCACAAGAACTAATAGAACATGTAAACACTGGAATGCAATAATCAAAAACATTGTTAGAAAAGTCATGACTGATATTTGCTGCAATTTGGATGTGACCTTAGCTTGGGTGGTCTCAACAAGAAATGCTTTCACCAGCTATTCCGGATTTTCTCTCAAACAACTTGTATATGGACACGACCCTTCCTTTCCAACTTATTTTTTTTTCTTTTATAAATGATTCTCCTGCATTTTAAGCTACACCATCTTAAAAAAGTAAGAGAAAGCTTGAATGTTCTCCATATAGCTCAACAGGAGCCGTGTTGTGAAAAGAGCATCGAGAAAAAGTTTGGTCAGGGGTCTACAAAACCAAATAAGCCCTTTTGATTTCAATGATATGTAAAATGGTGACAAAGTTTTCGATAAGAGAAATGACAGCCATCAACAACACAAAGTAAGCACTTTTTAAACAGTTGCTTATTTTAAATTTGTCTGATATCCTAAGCATTATCTGCGAAAACTAAATCAAGTAGTGTTGGTTAATCACATTTCTTAGCCCATGAAACTTTAGCTACATGTTGTTGCAAAGAATTATATTACACAATATCCAGGAATACTAAAACAAAAGAATGCTCTTCTCTGTGTGCATCAAGACTACTTGAGTTTATTTTTCTATGATTAAAATAGCCTCTAATCTTTTTTTTTTTAGGGTGGGATAGGATAGGAGGGGAAAAAGAGGAGGGGATTAAAGAAATAAGGGAATTGGAGGGAAAAGCACGAAAATAAAATAAAGTAAGAGATAAAAAGAGAGGGGCAGACCCTCGTGTTAAGTTTTGATCTGGAATGACCTCTTAACTTATACACTAAAGTGTCTCTCACTTACAATATATTCAACAGAATTATCATCTCTAGTGATTCCATATTAATTACCACATGCAATTAAGTCATTATTGCTTCCATGTGGTTTATATATTACGGTTATTATAATGCTCTCTGAATTCGTAGTAACTCGGAAAATTGTACTTATAAAATCATTTCCTAGAGCAATGTTTATTTTTTCAGCATTGAACTCACCATACCCAAGCAAGGCTGTCCTTCGCCCAGTCTTCTTAATTATCTATTTTTCCATTTGGTAATCTCTAGGAAAACTACAGCATTACAGGTATTTCAAGTTTGTTTTATCTCTGTAATTGCGATTATATTTGCCCAAATCCTCATGTATATAATTATGCTGTCTTACCAGCTGGTGTTTGTGTACAGTGACCAAAATGGATATATAACCATCGGTTTTCTAACCTTTAATTCATCACTTCTTTTTCTGGATAAATTCTGAAGCAAATATCTGTCTTATCCTCCATTTTCAATTTTTCATTGCTTTATAAGTCCAGCTTCTTGTTACAAACTTTTAAGTTGTTCCCAGCTTTACATTTATTCTTTCTGGTAAAATGAAGAATGCCCTGTATTTTCTATAGTCTTTTAGTTTTTATCGTAATCAATATATCTTGGCGTGTCCCCTACAATCCAAGTATATCTCGGTATATATTTGTCTTTCTGTACCTACATGCTAAACAACTCGCTTAATGTTTGCAGTACTTTTCGGATCACACTATACTCCTGGATTGCTTATCAGTCGCTAAGTCCATCCTGCCTTGTTGACTCTTGATATTTGCATAGGCCTTCATATTATCATCTATATCGTTTTATTAAGTGCCTGCTTTGAAAAATATCTTTCACTATTGCAACCTCCTTAATATTTTCTTTGTTACTGTATTCCTGTAGTTAATGATACCTACATATTCCATACCCACCTCATACATTGCTTATTTTACTGTGATACAATGTTTAACCTCATCTGGAAATGTTTTTAAAATATTTTGCTGTACTGAATTTAGTTCCTGGATATCTACATAGCACCTCTCCAGTATTCTCCTCGAATTTCGAAAATGCAAGCTGCTATCTGTCAACTACAGTAAACATCAAGTCCCCCTCATTTAATGTTCAAAATCATCTCTAAACTTTTTGTCATTATACATTACTTTCGCATTTCTGTTCTTTGATTCTTTTTTTTATTTTATTTTATTATTTTTTTTTTTGTATTTTGGTTTTTTTCTTTTTGTTCTCTCGTCTCACTTTATATGTATGAAAAACCCATGAAAAAGAGAAGGTCAACTGTATCAGGACATAGATCAGAAGCCAAAACTTAAAATACACTTTTATTAGTCTATAGATTTATGTGGTCACCGTGGCTCAATCGGTAGCGTCCGAGACTTTGAGGCGTCAGGTCGAGGTTTCGCTCCCCGTAACGGTCTGAGGTTAGCAAGGGCATGCACTCAGGGTAAGGATTACATCTGCCAAAACAAGTCCTTCGCAAGAAGGCAACCGTCCTAGCCCTTAGTAGACAAGGGAGTCCGTGACGTAAAACCTTAACAACAACAACAACAACAACAACAACAACTTAGTCTATAAATTTATGAACGAAGAAAGATTTTGGGAAATCAGGTTAAAGGTTTTGCATAAAAAAATGTGGTCGATGGGCAAGATACAATGAAAACGGACTAGTTAAAGCTTATCAGATAATTGAATGCCAAGTCTGCTTTTGTCTCCCTTGGAGCACTAAAAGAGCAGCATCTGAGACCTCTATATGATTAAATCAATACTCTTACTAACACAGAATGCTTTGAGAAGTTGATGAAGGATTTGGTATGTAACTTTATATATATATATATATATATATATATATATATATATATATATATATATATATATAATATATATATATATATATATATATATATATATATATATATATATATATATATATATATATATATATATATAAGTAGTCTCCGTGGCAAAATGGTAGCGTCTGCAACTCTGAGGCGGCAGGTCGAGGGTTCGCGAAACGTAAGGGCATACACTCAGGACAACGATTACATCTGCCAAAACAAGTCCTTCGTAAGAAGGCAACCGGCCTAGCCCTTAATAGAAAAGGGAGTTCGTGACGTAAAACCGAATCCATATATATATATATATATATATATATATATATATATATATATATATATATATATATATATATATATATATATATATATATATATATATATATATATATATATATATATATATATATATATATATATATATATATATATATATATATATATATATATATATATATATATATATATATATATATATATATATATATATATATATATATATATATATATATATATATATATATATATATATATATATATGCACACACACTTCTATTGCTATAGTTTTCGAAACTTTTCTCAATGCTCACTTCTTGAATTGCCTAGAATCTAACTCACTTTTCTGCGATCATAATTACGGCTTTCACAAGGAAAGATCCAATGGTGACCTCCTGTCCTATCCTACTTATGTATGGTCATATCCTCTGAGGAACTATGGTGAATCCTTTGTCGTCGCCCTTGATATCTTCAAGGTTTTTGTCAGAGTCTGGCACAAGGGTCTGTTGGCCAAACTCCCTGACGAAGGCCTTACCCGTTTTCTTAGTTTTCTGATTTCCAGTTTTCTTCCTGACCGTTTTATATATGTAGTAGTTGATGGTGCAACATCTAGCCCATTCCCTGTTACCAGTGGTGTTCCACTCTACAATGCCCATCTTCTCTTCTTCACGCCTTTGCCGACGATTCTATCTTTCATTTTTCCTCTGCCTTTTCTTCACAACCTTGATATGCTACTCGTAATCAGTCTCGTTTCACTCTTTCTTCGACCCTCAACTCCGATTTGCAGAGGGTATCTTAGAGGGGCACCCAAAATTTATTTAAATGTTATGCCTTCAAGACAGAGTTTTGGGCTATCTTTTTATCTTCTCCTCCAGACAGCTCTATTGTCTTCGAAGCTAACGAAATTTACCCTCTTATTTCTATCAACCTGGAAGAATTCCATAATTCAAATGTCTAAATCTGCATCCAAAAAAATAGGGGTTCTGCTTCGTTTTCGTCACTACTTTTTCTCTCTACAGTTACTTAATATCTATAAAGATCTTATCCGTCTCTGCTTAGAATTCTGCTCATACATATGGGGTGCTTCTTCTTATACTTATCTCCTTGATCGGGTTGAATATAAGGCAGTCAGACTCTTCTATGATCCTTCTCTTACTTCTAATCAAAATATTCTTAATTGTATTGTTGTAAGAGAAGACAAGTATTACATTGAATAAATTGAGCTAAGATCTAATACTAAATCACGAAAAGTATAGCAAGCAAAGGGAATTCGGCAAGGATTCCCACTCTATTTTATTGTTATGATATGTTTTATAAGCTCCATTATACCAAAGTTCCAAAATATTAGAGAGATAACAGATATTTTCCAATTGACCCGATAGTTTTGAGCTCTAAGTAAAGAATGCGTGATCCCAGAGTTGTCAAGTAGTAGGTTGGCTCATGGCAACAGCCGCCCGTTGCGATACTTCAGCTGAAGGTTTTTTGAACTTAAATAGGTCTGTCCAGGACAGTTCGATGTTCTTCCTTCAGTTACGGTTCTTTTTCTATGCCTACAGCTACAATGAATATTCTTGGATATTCATCAAACATCTTTTATTATCCCTTCACATCTGACAAGTCATTACACTCTCCATCTCTGTTTCTCTTTACTTTATGTATTCTTCGTGCTCAGGCCCGATGAGGGCTGTTTTATTTTATAATTTTTTTGGCCCCGTCCTAATGTCACAATCATAAAAAAAAAAATAACAGAGATAATTTGTAGGTGTTCTATTAATGCTGAATTCACAACTGAAGGGATGTCTGTGTCTATTTTCCCAATTTCTAAAGCCGCTCTAACTGCTAATAAACACATTGGTTTGGGATATCTTATCTTAATGATAGTAAATATGTCATTTTACACATTTTTCTGCAATAAAAAATATTTTGTTTTCTGTTTGTACCCTACGCAAGAAGTTGGTGTTTTTCTCTTTATATTTCTTCTAACCTTCGCATGCCAGGTGAAATTTTGTGTCTCGGAATGCCGAGTGTGGTCTGTGAGACCCCAAATTAAAAATGAATATTTTTCATATCAATAAAGTCTAACCTAGTTTGTTTTGTGCATATGTTATTTTTTCATAAAGCATGAAGTCAACCAACAAATTATATTTACTTTTTCCATTTTTATTTGCTTTAATCCATTTATCAATCATCATTTATCTTATCTATTTACGCAAAAATTTTCATATTTTTCGTTTCTAAGTGTTAAAACTACCCACAGATTGAATTTACATCATTCTTATCTATGCATTCTTTTCAAAACATGATAAGTCACAATTATATTTAAAGATATGTAATTTTAGGAAACAAAATCCAAGTAACATGGATTGCCATGTGGCGTCTACAGCGACCCAGTGAAGTTTGCGGCTTTGTAACTCTCAAATTAGAATTTCTACGTCACAAAACGTTTTGTACCTGTAAAGTATACAAGGGTAAACTTAGTCAGGGAAGGAAACAATCCTAAGTCCATAAATAGCAAATTGGCAATATTTAAGAAATTCCGTGGGGTCATTTTGACCCCTTATGGCATACGAAGGGTTAACTAGGCTTAAAGCTGTCAATTCTTTTATGAAAGCAGTATTTGCTTTAGATAGGCAAAGGCATATTTGTCGAATACTTCAACATTCAATTCAAATTTTCTGTATGTCTTGACCTTTCGTTTCCTGTTCATGCTTCATATCTCAATATATACATGATTAATGATATCCTTAAGTATTTACATGCGCTACTAAATATTCCTGTCTATCATGCATTCCATGCATATCCTGCATGTGCTACTAAATATTCCAGTCTATCTGTCATGCATTCCATGTATTTCCTGCATCGCGCTTGCTGCTGAGCCTATCACTGTGCATCAAAGGTCAAGAAAAGCTAAAGACA
>JAXCGZ010000517.1:7500-20000 GCA_037179515.1 Halocaridina rubra | reverse complement strand
TGCTGCAAATAAAAGAAAACAGGTAAAAGCAATAATTTCAAAAAAAAAAAAATTATTCATGGATACAATGTGCTTATTTTGAAAGCATTCATTAAAAAAAGCTAATTTCAATTTGTATTGTTATCATTTTGTTAGAAGTTACGAGGTCAACAGATATGATATTATAGCTCTAGACCTGACTTTTTATTATGATTCTGCATTTGTTCCTTCCCAATATTTTTTCTGTGTTAAACATTAGCTAAGTTGTAGAACTAAAACTCATCATTGCTAAAAGTGACAATTTCTCTTCAATTAAGAGAAAGACACATTTAAGAAGTGTTTACCTAATGGAAGGTCAGATCCGCCATTTAGGTGGTCTGGAGTCAACGGAATAAATGTATCTGCTCTTTGATTGCCCTTCGCTCCGGTGAATCTCAAAGGATTATGCCATTAGAGCCTTCACTGGGGCATTATCGATTAGAGTCCAAACTAGAAGCATGCATTTCACAGTTTTTGTTCATATGCAATGCACTTTTTTTTTTTATATAACTCTAATATCAGTTTTATGAGTGGTTTTAGCAAGGACTAATTTTTTCTTACAAGTATTCATACACTTTGCATCAACATATTAAAAAATTTGACGAGTAAATATTAACATACTATCATAAATAGAACGATTATGCGCGAAGTGAGTAATGCCACAGTTATAATTGCCAATACAGTTACTCTTAATGAATATAATGTTCTAAATCACAGCAAAAGGCATAATATTTCTCAAGTAATCACATTCTACCTAATATTTATATTTTTCTTTTATATATTAAGGTATATATTTGTTTAGCTACTTAGTTATTTCATTTACTAGCTTTATTAAATTTCATTATATATCTTTAATCTGTTTCCCTTTATGTAATATAACATCAATCTCTTTGTACAGGAATGAAGAGTAATCACTGGATATCTAAATGGTCATTGTGTAAGTCTCAATATGAACTTCACACATGCTTTTCATTATGACTTACCTTTTATATAAATCAGAGAATTTAAAGAACACTTATAATACTCCAGTTATGGGTGTTTGTTCTTACTATGGAATTATTTAGTAATTTAATTTAAAAAATATTTTAGCATTCCCTCCAACCTGAAAGGAAAAACTAAAAAGTCAGATTGACATAATTTAATATGTTTTAAAAATTAAATATTATTTTATGTGAAGCTAAAAATTATTTTTCCTTCTCTGCTTCATATATCCTGTTAATCACATTCCAATATCAGTCTCGTCCTGGATGTATTATTCTGAATATCATATTATGTCTAATATTAACCTGACGTTTCATGGCTTCACAAATGATTAATTTTCCCAGTAAAATTTATATATCTTGATTGGACAGATATTTGTTTTCTCCCTGCTACAGCTACAGGTTATTAAATTCAACGCATCCTCCTCTTCCTTCCTCTCCTCCTCCTCCTCCTCCTCTTTTTCTCCTCCTCCTCCTCCTTCTCCTCCTCCTCCTCCTCCTCCTCCTCCTCCTCCTCCTCCTCCTCCTCCTCCTCCTCCTCCTCCTCTTCCTCCATAAATATCTTTTTATCTCATTTCGTCATCAGTGATTAGCTTGATGACTATGTAAATGAAGGAGAAGGTGAGAAGCAAAAGTATGGATATTTTCTCGGACTTTCCTTTCTTATTTCTGAGGTTTCTTTCACACCTAGGACAAATTGTACAGTACAGACTCTCTTACTTTTTTAGAGTGAGAAATTTAGGAGGTATTCTAATGGAATTCCCATCATATAGTAATATTAGGTAATGACATAATACGTTCAATTTAGTTTCTATTTTACCAACGTAATCCTTCAAATATTTGTATATATCACATATGCAAATATAAATTTTACAACAAATCTGTACAAAAAATGTATGACATCTTTTGTGAGAAATATGGGAAGATAGTAGATTGCTGCATACCTGTCACCAAAGTAGGTGTAATTCATGCCAGAGAGAAATGGTTCGATAATGGGTGTAAAAGAGCTAAGGAGTGGAGAGACAAATGCTGGAAAAGGTATAGGAGGAGAAAAAACATAAATGCCTGGCAAACCTACAAAAGAGCAAGAAATGACTACCTAAGTAAAAGGAGAGAGGCAGAGAGAGATTATGAGAGGGACATCACCAGGAAGGCTAAAGAAAATCCCAAGCTTTTCCACAGCTTTATCAGAGGAAAACTGAAGGTAAAAGAACAGGTTTTAAGGCTAAAGAGAGCGGATGGAAGCATCACTGAGACGGACGAAGAGATCTGCAAAGAATTGAACAAGGAGTTTCAGTCAGTATTTACAGTAGAAAATACCCCACCCCCTCAGATTGCAGTGATAGAAGCTCAAGGGCCGGTATTAGAGAACATCAACCTTACAGCCACAGAGGTATGCAAAGCGCTGATGGATTTAGATGTTCATAAAGCTACAGGTCCTGATGACATATCCCCTCATGTGCTTAAAAAATGCGCAAACACAATATCAGTGGCACTAAGTATCATATTTAAGGAGTCACTGGAGTCTGGGGAGATTCCAAGATGCTGGAAACAAGCAAATGTGATACCTATCTTCAAAAAGGGAAGGAGGGATACGGCTCTGAACTATATACCAGCTTCCTTGACCAGCATAGTTTGCAAAGTTATGGAGAAACTACTAAGGAAACATATCTCTCTTCACTTGGAATCCTTCAACTTTTTGTCAGTGAGGCAACATGGCTTCAGAGAAGGTAGATCAACAGTAACAAACTTATTAGAATTTTATGATGAGGTAAGCCAAATCTTACAGGAAAGAGAGGGCTGGGCAGATTGCATATTCCTAGACTTCCAGAAAGCGTTTGACACTGTTCCACATGGGAGACTTATTAGGAAGCTGCAATCAATGGCTAGAATAGGTGGAAATGTCTTGGAATGGATAAAAACTTACTTAGAAGGAAGGGAACAGAGGGTTAGAATAAGACACTCAGTGTCTGAATGGAGAAGAGTTAGTAGTGGAGTTCCACAGGGTTCAGCTTTAGGGCCACTTTTGTTCTTTGTATAGGTAAATGACCTACCAGAGTCTGTAAATTCATTCATGAATATGTTTGCAGATGATGCAAAGATTGTGAAGAAAGTAAAAAACGAGAACAGTGGTAGAGAACTTCAGGAGGATCTAAATAATCTGCATGAGTGGTCAGAAAAGTGGCTAATGAAATTCAATACCTCAAAATGTAAGGTAATGAGAATAGGTACAAGTGCAAGAAGGCCCAAGCTTGACTACTCGGTGGCTGGAGTACAACTTCAAGAGACAGAAAATGAGAGAGATCTAGGAGTAAACATACTGGCAGATTTGTCTCCAGAAATACATATAAATGGCGTAGTAAGGGCAGCATATGCATTCTTATCAAATGTAAGGGTAGCCTTCAGGCACATGGACAAGGAAATGTTCAGAAATATTTATGTAACCTATGTGAGGCCAAAACTCGAATATGCAGCCCCCTTTTGGAATCCGCACTTGAAAAAGCACATAGCTAAGCTTGAAAAAGTTCAAAGACATGCCACGAAACTGGTGCCAGAAATACGCAATCTCGGTTATGATGAGAGGCTGAGGGAATTAGACTTGCCATCACTCGAAGCTAGAAGAGTAAGGGGGGATATGGTGACAGTCTTTAAATTCCTTCATGGTTATGATAGAGTGGATAGGGATGGATATTTCGATATGGCTGGCTCTAGAACTAGAGGTCATAGTTTGAAGCTTCGTAAGAAAACTTCTTTGCAGGATGTAAGGAAATACTTTTTCAGTGTAAGAGTAATTGATAATTGGAATTCGCTAAGCGAGGAGGTAGTTAATGCTATCTCAATCCATAGTTTTAAGGACAGGTACGATAAGTATTACTAAGTCTAAAATGGAACCGATCAGGAGACGGGAAGATACGAGCTTTGGGCTCTTTCCCGTAAACACAATTAGGTAATCACAATTAGGTAATCACATAATCACGTAGCTGGAAAGGCAGTTGAATTAATGAATATGATATATGAGAGTAAAACTGACATTATCTCAACTAGTGACAAAATTAAATTATGAAATATACAGTGTTACAGTTTTTCCTGAGGATTTCAAAATATTGAGGTTTGTGAGATCTGAGAGGACCAGTGGAGAAATGTTTATGCTATTAAGCAAAATGTTCTAGTAGATGAAGTAGAAATTTAAAAAAAGTGGGCCCAAGGAGTTTATTGCCATTCTCATAAATATTGCTTCAGATTGTAGCTTTAATACATAGCCCACCAAAGAATCAGCAATGATTAGGTATTTATGAAGGAAGTTATATGGGTTCACTAAAAGTTATAAATTCAGCCATAAATATAGGACTTGAGAGAAAGCATATGATATTAATTATGGGAGTTTTAATCATAGCGCATAAGAACAAAAGTATCTCGAACCATACAGGGTACACGATTCTTTTGGGACAAGAGTCCTAAGTTATGTACTAGCATTTTGCGGCTTAGTAATTCTCAAACTAGACACTTTTACGTCACAAAACATTTTGTACCTGTAAAGTAGACAAGGATAAACAAAGTCAGGGAAGGAAACAATCCTAAGTCATTAAATAGCAAATTGGCAACATTTAAGAAATTCTTTGGGGTCATTTTGACCCCTCATGGCATACGAAGAATTAAGGTACAGTAAAAGCCTTAATGAAAAGCTATTATTCTTCATTATATTTCGGGAAAAACTTGAAATCTCTGATATAAGAAAAGAAGATCCAAAAGAAACCATTAGAATTTTGTTTTTCATCTTTTTATTTATACATGTAGTTATTAGGTGCCTTGCTGACGAGATAAAAAAAAAAATTCTATAGGGAAAGAGGAGGGTGAACCAAATCTTAATATTCTGCTGCTGCAGCAGGAAGGAGGAAACTTCGGTCCCATCGACGAATACTAATTTCACCAAGAAAATAATCTATTCCAGAATCATTGAAAAGGCAGGTCGATGTGAGAGCACATATAGGATTACCAGATACATATCCATACGAGCCTGTTATTGAAATGTGAATAAGAGAATTTAATGAGAAAGTCAAAGAGCAGATCCATTTGCTTCGTTTACTCCAGGCCACCTACACTGCAATTTCAACATTCCTTTCTCTAATTATATCTCAGATATGTAACATATAGGACACTAAGTGGTATATGGCATTCAGTTTCTACAACGCTCTTGATTTGCTAAAAAAAAAAAAAAAAAAAGTTGATGTGTGGGGATTAGTATATCATGCCTGCTTAGATGTTGAAAGATATGAATTATCAATATAAAAGAAAATGTCTAAACTTGTTTAATTTACGCAAATTAATATATTTTCCTAAATTTATTTTTTCAAGCAATTTAGACTGCATTAATATGTCGATATTTTTTGAGCATGGCACGGGGTTAAGGCAAATATTTTTGCCTTTATCGGTCCCGAGGACTAAGAAAACATAATTAAAAAAAAAGAGAGAGATGGGGAGTGTTGTGATATGTCATATTTGAAGAAGTAACGAGAAATGTGTGACGAATACGCCAGAATATTTGGTGTAGATGTAGGCATTGGAAAAGAATCGTAACTGAAAGACAATCTAGCATCCTATTCAAGACAAAAAAATATATATACTTTATTGAGTGCTCTTTCATTACGGATATTAACTGTACAATGAATAAGTATTGCCAAAACTTTTGATAAAAACAGTACAGCATGCTACCGAGAAGAGACTCAAAGGCTCTGCTTATATTATATTCACACATGTAGAAAACTTCGCATATGTATTATGTCATATGATTCAAAGGACCTAGAACGTATGTATCAACGCCCTTAGCACGAGGGTCTGCCCCTCTCTTTTTTATCTCTTACTTTATTTAATTTTCGTGCTTTTCCCTCCAATTCCCTTATATCCTTAATCCCCTCCCCCTTTTTCCCCCTCCTATCCTATCCCATCCTAAATCAATCAAGAACATAATGTATATAAATCCTCTGGGTTGATACTATGAGGTGGTAATATCAAGCACAATGATTATCGGAAACATTGGTAGGATTACTCGTTTCATAAGGTTTTCATGTTTCAACTTACATGTATGGAGACTACAAAACTGATGGTAATAAATGGATTATGCTGCCTTCGGTGGTGCTTAATTCTGGTCTGGCCTATGGACCCTTCAAAATACTATCTTTTTTACTCTTATATTTTTGTTATTCATTGATCCATTAACTTATCTAATACTGACATGGGTTTTCTGTTAACTTTTTGTTGGCATTTAAAAGGGATGTATTTATGGTTACCCTTTCGAGCATATAGCATCATGTTTTGAAATTTCCACGCAATTCAGTTTATGCGAGTATTAAGTATCCGGGGTCACATTTATCAAGGAGAGGACGAGTAGATGTAGAGGTAAATCACAGAGTGAAGGAAGCAAATAAATTTCTAGGTGGGTTCAAAAGTGAAATGAGAAGTAGATATTTGGAAATGAATGCAAAGAGAAGGATATATGAAGGGTGGTTGTTCCAACAGCATTTTATGGAGAGACACTTGGAATGCAAGAGGGGATGAAAGGAACAAGTTAAATGTAATGGAGATGAGGTGTTTGAGAAATATGTTTTGAGTATCTAGACTAGATAACTTAAGAAATGAGGATGTCACACGGAGAATGAGTGTTGAAATGAAGCTTTTGGATAGGTTAGATCAGAGTGGGGTGAGTTGGTTTGGACACATGGAAAGGATGAACAATGAACGAATAGTGAAGAGAGTGTGGAGTGCAGAAGTGATTGGAGTTAGGTCAATAGGGAGACCTGGAATGAGATGGATGGATGGAGTGAAAAGGGCATTAACTGCACGTGGAATGTCAATGGAACAGGGAAAAGTGTGTGCAAGAGATAGGAATGAGTGGAGGAAGATTGTGCATAGATGACGTGGGCCAAAGGGATTTCTCGCACCTGCTAGCTCAGTGATCTGTGATGGACATATGATGAAGCGGTGGGGGTAAATCAACTGGGGCTGACGGGCCTCATTGTAGAATATCCTTGCCCGCTTACCTTTTGAGTGTCCCAAGCAAGGATGGAAGGGGGGAGACGTGGTAAACCTTTAACCCCAAGGAGCTGAGAGGAGTGGTTGTGGTATGTGTGGATCGTGATGAACTAGCGCTGCTTGCCTCGGTCATCCCCCTTCCAAGGGGGAATGAGGCATATTATTATTATTATTATTATTATTATTATTATTATTATTATTATTATTATTATTATTATTATTATTTTCGTTTTTGTTTTCATTATTGATTTATTGATTATGATGACGATGAATATTTAAATACCAAAAACGAGTAAGTGAAAAGTTCTCTCTTTTCGACATAATAGGAGGAAATCATTGTAAAACTTCAAGTTCAGTCTTTAAGTTATTTCCAATGACGTAAAATTATATTTCCAATGGCAGTTAATTTATATTTTGTTGCTTAGAGTCAGGATAACATTCCCATTATTTGTCATGAATTTTGCTACTGGAATAGGGTAAAATGTTTCTCCTAATTAGGGACTGATGCAAGGCAATAAGCTGTTCCCCATATAATGAGTCGCTACTTTATGAAGGGAGAACTAATTTCAGTCATAAAAGGAAATCGTCAGTAATTTACGAGGTTGTAAAAATGCTGTGAATTATACTATGTCCTTCTGAATAGCTGGGTATATGAATACCCAATTATCTACTCCCGTTTCGGATTCCAGTCTAATGGTTTTCGTGAGCCCACCCATACTAATTTATATCTTCACCCATTTTCCCGCTATTTTAAAGTAAATAAGAGTGAAAGATGTAAATGGACAGATGTTAAGAGGGAACGGTGCAAAGGAAAGATGGGCAAAATATTTTGAGTGCTTGCTGAATTTTGAGGAAGATAGAGGCAGCAATATTGGCAGTGGGGGTGGGTTCAAGGGCCAGTAACGGGAGATGAAAATGAGAGAGAGATTACAAGAGAGTAGGTGAAAAGGGCATTATATAAAGCGAAAGCAGGTAAAGCACTTGGAATGGATGGATTGAAAGCGTAGTTGTTGAAAGAAGGGGATGTGACTGCATTGGAATGATTAGTGAAAGTGTTTAATATCTGCTTTATGTTGTCAATGGTGCCAGTGGAATGGGTGATCGCTTGTATAGTGCCCCTATACAAGGAAGATGAATATGAATGCAGTAATTTTAGGGGTATAAGTTTGTTGAGTGTGGTAGGAAAAGTGTATCGTAGGATACTGATTAATAGTATTAGGGAAAAGACAGAAAATGTGATCGCGGAAGTGCAGAGTGGTTTTAAGAGAGGTAGAAGTTGCACAGATCAGATTTTTATAGTTAGGCATTATGTGAGAAATATTTAGCAAAGGATAAGGATGCGTATTTTGCATATTTGGATTTGGAGAAAGCGTATGAGAGAGTTGATAGAGAGGTAATGTGGAATGTTTTGAGGTTATTTGGAATTAAGGGTAAACTGTTGCATGCAGTGAAGAGTTTGTATGAGGGCAGTAGAACTTGTGTTAGGGTAGGGAATGAAGTGAGTGAGTGGTTTCCAGTGAATATGGGACTGAGACATGGATGTGTGATGTCACCAAGGCTGTTCAATTTGTATATTGATGGAGTCGTAAGACAGGCGAATGAGCGAGTGCGTGGTCGAGGTTTGAGATTTGTAGATGGGGATGATAACGAGTGGGAACTGAATCAGTTGCTGTTTGCAGATGATACTGTGGAGGTGGCAGTTTCAGAGGAGATGCTGTGTCAGTTAGTGTCAGAATTTGGAATGGTGTATGAGAGAAGGAAGTTGCGAGTGAATGTGGGAAAGAGTAAGGTTATGAGGTGTACAAGAAATGAGGATGGTGCTGGATTGAATGTTAAGTTGAATGGAGAGACACTTGGGGAAGTTGCTTGGCTATAACTGCAAATGGTGGAGTGGAAGCAGATGTGTGTCACAGAATGAATGAAGGATGTAAAGTGTTGGGTGCGTTGAAAGACGTGATGAAGAATAGAGGGTTGGAAATGAATGTTAAAAAAGTTTTGTATGAGAAAGTGGTTGTGCCAACTGTGATGTATGGATCAGAGTTATGGGGTATGAAAGTAAGTGAAAGACAGAAACTACATGTGTTTGAGATGAAATGCCTGAGGAGTACGATTGGTGTATCTCGATTGGATAGGGTTAGGAATAAATTGGTGAGAGCAAGAACGGGTGTGAGGAGAGAATTTGCAGACAGAGTAGATATGAATGCTCTAAGATGGTTTGGCCATGCGGAAAGGATGGATGATGAAAGACTGCTGAAAAAGGTGATGAATGCGAGAATTGATGGGTTAAATGCTAGAGGGAGACCTAGGTTAGGGTGGATGGATGGAGTAAGGAGAGCCCTGAATTATAGGAGGATGGATGTGAGGGAAGCAAGTGAGCGTGCTAGGAATAGGAATGAGTGGAGAGCGATTATGACGCAGCTCTGATGGGCATCTGCTGTTACAATGGGGCTACATCTTACAGAGGTAGCCCTGTGGTAGGGCCAGTAGTGGAGTTGGCAGTTATGAAGCGACACAGGTTGTGGAAGAGCCGGGAGAATGGGCTGTGGAACTCCAGCAGTGCCATCTGAACGATCACTAGCTCCTTTGTCATAGCCCATAGAGCAAAGTAATCCCCTTATTGTTTTCTTTTTTAATGTCGGCTACCCCCCAGTTAAAGGGGGAAACAGCCAAGGTAGTTAAATAAGTAAGAGTGCTATGCATCTTATATCTTTTGAAGCCATGACGATCTGTCACCTTCTCTACTATTAACAAAATTTCTTTTCTAAGAAAGAGATTATTAGTAAATAACCACTTTGGCAATGTGGTTACAAAACTCCCTCATTCTTCAAAAATAGAAAAAGTCATCACCTGAATAAATGATGATGATCATAAATATATATCACACTGTAATACTATAAAGATAATTGTATGTAAAAATATATGTAAACATTCAACCCCTTTCAGGGTAATAGCCTATAGGAGAGCGGTTTCTTTGTAACACAGATATAGTGTAGTTGCCAAACACTGTTGTTTCCAAAATCACCAACTAGACTTTGGTAACAATAAATGAGTTTTTAAAATTTGTAACATGAATGCTAAAAGGTTCCCTGACGGAATTTTAATAAACAATTTGTATTCCAATCACATCAATAAATCCTTTTTAGAGAGAGAGAGAGAGAGAGAGAGAGAGAGAGAGTATTTAAGGATATTGTATTTCCAAAGGATGATTCAAGGACTTCATTATATTCAGTTCTATATACATTAATTTACTATAATCAATTATAATATATATATATATATATATATATATATATATATATATATATATATATATATATATATATATATATATATATATATATATATATATATATATATATATATATATATATATATATATATATATATATGATAAGGAAGCCCATAAGCATAACAACGCAAAAGAAATAGCGCTATATTATGGGTCCTAATAAACCCATTCTCAAGCGCAAGAGAATGCATAATGGAACAATGAGAGTGGTAGTAATAAAGAAAAGCGACACAGAAAAACTGTACGAATTGAAAATTTAAAAAAAATGTAAAATTGTTCTAATGCAAAAGGAATAATATCCTTAATGAAATTTTGGAAATACAACAAATAGGAACATGAAAAGAATGAAGAAAAATAACATATAATGGGTAGAAGAAATATTTCCATAGATAGAATAATATAACTTAGAGAGAATAATAATAAGTACTTCATATTTCTTACGTTGATTTCCTTAATGTGCATTTCCGTACTATATGCATATATTATATATATATATATATATATATATATATATATATATATATATATATATATATATATATATATATATATATATATCGATTTTCACCCCGACCTGGACTTGAACCTAGGACTTATAATTACTAAGTCAAGGCGCTACCAACTACACACCACAGAAAGTTAAAAAGGAATCCACTCTTATAGCTTATATCTGATATACTTAGGAATGATCGCATTATATCTGAATGCGTTCATTCCTAAATATAGCAAATATAAGCTATAAGCTTGGATTCCTTTTTAACCTTTTGTGGTGTGTAGTTGTTGGAGCCTTGACTTAGTAATTATTAGTCCTAGGATTAAGTCCCGGTCATGGTAAAAAATTATTCATGTTTTCACATATGTAATATGCTTATTTGGTTATTTAATGGCCCGGCTGCGATTAGAAACTGAATTAAATGAGAAAATGAAGCCACGAGCGAGGCTGGGAAATCTGTAATATGAACATAATGGCATTCAGATAGAATGCGTTCATTCCTAAGTATAGCAGATATAAGCTATAAGGTTGGATTTCTTTTTAACCTTCTGTGGTGTGTAGTTGGTAGCACCATGGCTTAGGAATTATAAGTCCTAGATTCAAGTCCCGGTCGGGGTAAAAATGATTCATGTTTTCAAGTATGTAATGTGCTTATTTGGCTTTATATATATATATATATATATATATATATATATATATATATATATATATATATATATATATATATATATATATATATATATATATATATATATATATATATATATATATATATATATATATATATATATATATATATATATATATATATATATATAGATATATATATATATATATATATATATATATATATATATATATATATATATATATATATATATATATATATATACATACATATATATATATATATATATATATATATATATATATATATATATATATATATATATATATATATATATATATATATATATATATATATATATATATATATATATAAATATATATATATATATATATATATATATATATATATATATATATATATATATATATATATATATATATATATATATATATATATATATATATATATATATATATATATATATATATATATATATATATATATATATATATATATATATATGTGTGTGTGTGTGTGTGTGTGTGTGTGTGTGTGTGTGTGCAAACGCATACACACACACACACACACACACACACACACACATATATATATATATATATATATATATATATATATATATATATATATATATATATATATATATATATATATATATATATATATATATGTATATATATATATATATATATATATATATATATATATATATATATATATATATATATATATATATATATATATATATATATATATATATATTTAAATATATATATATATATATATATATATATATATATATATATATATATATATATATATATATATATATATATATATATATATATATATATATATATATATATATATATATATATATATATATATATATATATATATATATATATATATATATATATATATATATATATATATATATATATATATATATATATATATATATATATATATATATATATATATATATATATATATATATGCATAAATAAATATATATATATATATATATATATATATATATAT
>JAXCGZ010000517.1:0-2500 GCA_037179515.1 Halocaridina rubra | reverse complement strand
ATATCTGCTATACTTAGGAATGAACGCATTCTAACTGAATGCCACTATGTTCATATAACAGATTCTCCAACCTCACTCGTGGCTTCATTTTAGCATTTAATTCAATTCCCAATCTCATTCGGGCATGAAATATCAAATAAGCACATTACATATGTGAAAACATGAATCATTTTTTACCCCGACCGGGACTCGAACCTAGGACTTATGATTACTAAGTCAAGGCGCTACCACTACACCACAGAAGGTTAAAAGGAATCCAACCTTATAGCTTATATCTGCTATACTTAGGAATGAACGCATTCTAACTGAATGCCACTGTGTTCATATTACAGATTCCCCAACCTCACTCGTGGCTTCATTTTAGCATTTAATTCAATTCCCAATCTCATTCGGGCATGAAATATCAAATAAGCACATTACATATGTGAAAACATGAATCATTTTTTACCCCGACCAAGACTCGAACCTAGGACTTATGATTACTAAGTCAAGGCACTACCACTACACCATAGAAGGTTTAAAGGAATCCAACCTTATAGCTTATATCTGCTATACTTAGGAATGAACTCATTCTAACTGAATGCCACTATGTTCATATTACAGATTCCCCAACCTCACTCGTGGCTTCATTTTAGCATTTAATTCAATTCCCAATCTCATTCGGGCATGAAATATCAAATAAACACATTACATATGTGAAAACATGAATCATTTTTTACCCCGACCAAGACTCGAACCTAGGACTTATAATTACTAAGTCAAGGCGCTACCACTACACCACAGAAGGTTAAAAGGAATCCAACCTTATAGCTTATATCTGCTATACTTAGGAATGAACGCATTCTAACTGAATGCCACTATGTTCATATTACAGATTCCCCAACCTCACTCGTGGCTTCATTTTAGCATTTAATTCAATTCCCAATCTCATTCGGGCATGAAATATCAAATAAGCACAATACATATGTGAAAACATGAATCATTTTTTACCCCGACCGGGACTCGAACCTAGGACTTATGATTACTAAGTCAATGCGCTACCACTACACCACAGAAGGTTAAAAGGAATCCAACCTTATAGCTTATATCTGCTATACTTAGGAATGAACGCATTCTAACTGAATGCCACTATGTTCATATTACAGATTCCCCAACCTCACTCGTGGCTTCATTTTAGCATTTAATTCAATTCCCAATCTCATTCGGGCATGAAATATCAAATAAGCACATTACATATGTGAAAACATGAATCATTTTTTACCCCGACCGGGACTCGAACCTAGGACTTATGATTACTAAGTCAAGGCGCTACCACTACACCACAGAAGGTTAAAAGGAATCCAACCTTATAGCTTATATCTGCTATACTTAGGAATGAACGCATTCTAACTGAATGCCACTGTGTTCATATTACAGATTCCCCAACCTAACTCGTGGCTTCATTTTAGCATTTAATTCAATTCCCAATCTCATTAGGGCATGAAATATCAAATAAGCACATTACATATGTGAAAACATGAATCATTTTTTACCCCGACCAAGACTCGAACCTAGGACTTATGATTACTAAGTCAAGGCGCTACCACTACACCACAGAAGGTTAAAAGGAATCCAACCTTATAGCTTATATCTGCTATACTTAGGAATGAACGCATTCTAACTGAATGCCACTATGTTCATATTACAGATTCCCCAACCTCACTCGTGGCTAAATTTTAGCATTTAATTCAATTCCCAATCTCATTCGGGCATGAAATATCAAATAAGCACATTACATATGTGAAAACATGAATCATTTTTTACCCCGACCAAGACTCGAACCTAGGACTTATGATTACTAAGTCAAGGCGCTACCACTACACCACAGAGGGTTAAAAGGAATCCAACCTTATAGCTTATATCTGCTATACTTAGGAATGAACGCATTCTAACTGAATGCCAGTATGTTCATATTACAGATTCCCCAACCTCACTCGTGGCTTCATTTTAGCATTTAATTCAATTCCCAATCTCATTCGGGCATGAAATATCAAATAAGCACATTACATATGTGAAAACATGAATCATTTTTTACCCCGACCGGGACTCGAACCTAGGACTTATGATTACTAAGTCAAGGCGCTACCACTACACCACAGAAGGTTAAAAGGAATCCAACCTTATAGCTTATATCTGCTATACTTAGGAATGAACGCATTCTAACTGAATGCCACTATGTTCATATTACAGATTCCCCAACCTCACTCGTGGCTTCATTTTAGCATTTAATTCAATTCTCAATCTCATTCGGGCATGAAATATCAAATAAGCACATTACATATGTGAAAACATGAATCATTTTTTACCCCGACCGGGACTCGAACCTAGGACTTATGATTACTAAGTCAAGGCGCTACCACTACACCACAGAAGGTTAAAAGGAATCCAACCTTATAGCTTATATCTGCTATACTTAGGAATGAACGCATTCTAACTGAATGCCACTATGTTCATATTACAG